>JAWQFJ010027329.1:22500-30626 GCA_034096865.1 Theodoxus fluviatilis
TTAAATGAAGTAATCTCTCTTTTCTGCCAACTTGAAGCACAAACCCAGGACACAGAGTTAGGATTTGGGAAACATCCACACTCTGACTTCTGTGACGTTCGTGCATTCCCTTGAAGGGAGAAAGGACCGCAGACGACTGAGACTACTGCCACCAAAGTCTTGGGTTGGTCCGGGCTACTACCATCCGGCCTCGGACCAGCCAGCAGCTCCTGTAACCATGGGTAAATAAAGTTGTGGAAAGCACCTACGACTTGTCTTATGCCTGCGCCCTTCTACCATCAAGCCTCGAGCTCCTCACCGCTCGAACCTTACCACCGGCTTCGTCTACATCATCACAGGCATTAGACAGGCTGAGGGAGGGAGCCTCTACAGTAATGCACCTGGAAGGCGATGAAGCAGAACGAAGGTTTTAGTCATGCGGGTGGAAGCAGCTTTGAGAGCCTCAAGACCACGAACGTGCCCAGTTGACAAGGCTGCCGTCGCGTGTCGGGAGAGACTTCCCACAAAAACACGTGCGATAGGGGAGTCTTAAAAAATAGCAACAAGGGAGGTGACTCTGATGACATACGATGACTTATTTGCACGGTCGAATTTTTTGCACTTTACACGGCCTCTGGCGGCAGCTGTGGACAGGCTCAGCATCCAGACTGCCGTAGATGGTCTGGCACACTTTCACGATGTCAGGAGTGTACTTCTGTACAATAGAAAAGTAGATGACTTTTCCAGGGAGAGTTTGGTTTTGGTTTTATTTGTCATGGTGACAACCTATGTAATCTATCTTGTCATTTTAATATAGGAGCTTACATTGTGAAAATCTGCAATGGCTGATAAGCAGTAAAAGTCCACCAGTCCATCCAACATTCTAAAGAACAATTTGTATATCTTTCATTGGTCAATTCTACGCACCCCCCACCTCAATCCCCAACCCTGTGTGTGTGTGTGTGTTTGTGTGTTTGTGTGTGTGTGTGTGTGTGTGTGTGTGTGTGTGTTTATTGTGTCTGTCTGCGTGTCTGTCCGTGTGTATGTCTGTGTGTGTGTCTGTGTGTCTGTCTGTCTGTGTGTCTTTGAGTCTGTCTGTGTATCTATCTGTCTGTCAGTCTGTCTGTGTGTCTGTCTGTCTGGCTTCATAATTTCTGCTGCCCTCAATTGGTAGGAGATGGAACTTGAACTCTTGCAAGGCCAGAGACCAGCACATAAGTCGCACGTTGGTTTATTTGCTGCGGTGTAGATGGAGAAGAGGACGATTGTCAGTCTGAAGCAGGAATTCTCCTCCCAACAGGTACCTGCTGAATTTATCCACTGCTCAAGTAATGGCGAGGCATTTCCGCTCGGTGTCCGAATACCGTCGCTCACAATCCAAGAGTTTTCCACTGGCGTAGCCAATTGGATGGAACTCCTTGTCGTCCCCCACCTGAAGAAGAACCGCCCCTAACCCAACGTCAGAGGCATCTGTTCGGAGGACAAAATCCGTGGAAAATTCTGGAACGGAAATTACCGGGGGACGACAGAATGCCCTTGACTTGATCAAAAGACCGCTGACACTCCGGGGTCCAGACCAGCCTACTTGGCCTGCCCTTCCGTGTGAGATCAGTCAAGGGAGCTACCACTTCTGACTACTTGGGTACATACCGGCGGTAGTACCCGCAAACTCCCAAGAAAGAAAGTACCTGCCTTTTGGTGGTTGGGACTGCCAACTGCAAGATCATGGAAACGTGGTGTTGGAGGGGTCGCATCTCCGTGCCGGTCAGGAGATGACCCAGAAACTCAATCTGAGTGAAACCTGCCTCCACCTTGGATGGGCGGACCGTCAATCCATGGGTGGCCAACCTGCGCAGAACCTCGTCTACATCAGCGAGATGTTGGTCTGAAGAAGCGGAAGCTATGAGAATGTCGTTAAAAAAGTTGACTGCTCCCACCTCCTAAAGTCTCAAAAGTCTCATCATCCTAGTAAATGTGCTGGGTGCCGTCACTAACCCTAACGGCATATAAGTGAATTGGAAGAGCCCTTCTGGGTTTTGAAAAGCAGTCTTTTCCCTATCCCCTGGGGCAATTGGAATCTGCCAATAGTCCTTGGCCAGATCCATCTTGATGAAGAACATATTGTCCTGAAGGTTTGCAAAGAGCTCTTTGGGGTCCGGGATAGGTTCAGCGTCAAAGACCGTGATTTGGTTCGGAGCCCGAAAGTCCATACAGAATCTCACCGAGCCATCCCTTTTGACTATCAAAACGACAGGTGAAGAATATGGGGACTGAGAAGGTTCGATGACACCCATGCGTAACATCTTGTTTACCTCCTGAGCCACTATCTTCTCTTGACTGAAATGGAAGGGGATATGGCCTTTGATGTATCACCCTATTCTCTTTCAGAGAGATCACGTGCTCCAGAGCCTTGGAATGACCAGGCAGGTCCATCAGTGTAGCCGGATACCGTTCCAGCACCTGGCGTAATTGAGCCTTCTGCTTCTCCGTGATATCGGGAGAGACCTGGAAATCCTTGACAGATTATGTCTTCAGGACAGCCAACTGGTGGATTCCGACCTTGTTAACATCATGAACTGGCAAGGTGGAGTCTCCCATTATGACATCAATGTTGGCATCAATGAAAGGAGATGAATTTCTTTGCAAGAACTGTTTCAGCATAGTGATGTAGAAGACTCTCTGACCAGCATTACCCAAGTCCACCAAGTTCGCCCATTCCGCCTGCCTGCCTGCCTGCTTGCCTGCCTGCCTGCCTGCCTGCCTGTCTGCCAGCCTGCTTGCCTGCCTGTCTGCCTGTCTGTTACTCGTTCATGAGAAAATAACAATGGATTATGCATCGTTAATGAAAGAGACCATCTTTGAAGGGATACCACACCCAGTGCAGTCTATGGGAAATAACTCTATTTTCTTAGTGTTAAGAGTTACTTCCCTTACACTGCGCGTACTCAACGCCCGTAGTGAGGTGGAGAGAGGAGGCGAGTGCGACTATAATAAACACGCGCGCGCGTTCACAAGCACGCACGCACACCCACGCGCTCGCACGCACACACACACACACACACACACAAACACACACACACACACAGCTACATCACGCGAGCGATTGAGGTAATTGGAAGGAAATTCGAAAATTGTGTATACTATTATTGGGTTCTCCACCAACCTCCACCCCACCCACCCCTCTCCCCCCACCCCACCCCACCCCACCCCTCTCCCCCAAGTCTGTCAGCAGACGTAAACTACTCTGTACACATTCACGACATCTTTTCAAACACGGGTACCACAAAGTTTAAAGACAAAAGGAATCTTATTTTTAAATATCACAGAAAAGTCAATGCAATGCATTTGTTTATTGCGTGAAGGACAGCGACAGCAGCAGGGAGACAACTCTGAAGAGTCTGATGAAGGGTATTAAAAAGGCTGAGTGAGGGAGCTTCTAAAGTAATGCATCTGAGCCCTCCATATAGATATTCAAAGAGACAGACACAGAAACACACAGAAACGTACACACACGCTAGCGCATACACATATATTCATGCACGCAAGCATGCACACCCACTCACACACACACACACACGCGCGCGCGCGCGCGCGCGCAGATAGAGAGAGAGAGAGAGAGAGAGAGAGAGAGAGAGAGAGAGAGAGAGAGAAGAGAGAGAGAGAGGCGAGAAGAGAGAGAGAGAGAGAGAGAGAGAGAGAAGAGAGAATGGAGAGATAGAAGAGAGTAGAATGAGAGAGGGAGGGAGGGAGGGAGGAGGGAGGGAGGGGAGGTGAGGAAGGAGGAGGGAGGGAGGGAGGGAGGGAGGGAGGGAGGGAGGGAGGGAGGGGAGGGAGGGAGGAGAGAGAGAGAGAGAGGAGAGAGAGAGAGAGAGAGAGAGAGAGAGAGAGAGGGGGGGGGGTGAGGGGAGAGAGAGTGGGGGGGGGTGAGGGAGAGAGAGAGAGAGGGGGGTAGTGAGGAGAGAGAGGAGAGGGAGAGAGAGAGGAGGAGGGAGGGAGGAGAGAGAGAGGAGAGAGAGAGAGAGAGAGAGAGAGAGAGAGAGAGAGAGAGAGAGAGAGAGAGAGAGAGAGAGAGTTCAGACTTCAGACTCCAGACTTTTATTGTTTCAGGCCATCGGCCCATAACAAGGAGTCATCCTACATGTGTACAATACAATATGCTATAACAAAAATGATAGTTCTTCGAATACAGTTTCTGAAACGATTTTTACCCCAGTCGCAAAGGCGACTACAATCGCCTAAAATCGAAAACAGCAATGTACATCTACTATTTGTTGCAGAGACGAAACGAATTATCAACGTTTTCGAATTTTTTTTTGCATACCATTGATCAAGTAACAGTAACCTATTCTCTTTGCTCGTGTTACATACTCTTCAAGATAGCTTGTCCTTAGGTCCTGGAATTTATGGCAGTACAGTAGAAAGTGCTCCTCATTTTCATGGGCATTTGTGCAAAATGGACAGCACGTTTGATTTCTTTTGTTGTTGCCTATTTTTTTACTAGCGAGGTCATTTATGTTTCACATGAATCGAATGAAAGAGACTCTAAACTTCTTTATGTCTAAGAAATCTGTATATTTTCCCGTTTCGAACTTTTGTTTGAATTCTCTGTATACGTGGAGCAGAACGAAGGTTTAAGTCATGCGAGTGGAAGCAGCTTTGAAAGCCTCAAGACCACGAACGTACCCGCTGACAAGGCTGCCGTCGCGTGTCGGAAGAGACTTCCCACACAAAAAAACGCGCGATCAGCAAAGTCTACAGCATATAGCAACAGGGTAGGTGAATCTCCGCGATGACTTCGCCGTCTCTTTTCCATGGGCGAACTTTATATACGCTACGTTATTTGCACAATGAATATAAACAACCCACCTGCAAAAAAAAATTCATACAGCAGCAAATCCGTCGCATGTTGGGAGAGATTTCCCACAAAAACACGTGCGAGAGTGGAGTCTATTAAAAAAATAGCAACAAGGGAGGTGACTCAGATGACATCCGTCGATTGTTTTGCACGGTCGACTTTTTTGCACTTTACACGGCCTGTAACGTTCCAAAGTATGAACCGTTCCAAATATGAACCGGAAATCGTCGCAGAATTATCTGCCCGGTACTCTTAATAATTCGACTCTAAAAAGAGACGGTACCCGCCACTCCGCCTGACTGACTTGGCACACCCGGGGAGTTATGCTAAGATCCGGCCGCGTAAATATATCTGCGTTTTGTGACAAACGTCTTGCTCGGCGGTACTGTACTCCATGCACCTTAACGGTGCGTGTGATTCGGGTGTAATCTTAAGCTAAATGACGTTTATTGGCGCTGCTGAAATGGTCGAAGTCGGAAACATTCGGAACCTCGTTTAGCTTAAGATTACACCCGAATCACGCGCACCGTTAAGGTGCATGGAGTACAGTACCGCCGAGCAAGACGTTTGTCACAAAACGCAGATATATTAACGCGGCCGGATCTTAGCATAACTCCCCGGGCGTGCCAAGTCAGTCAACGGTCGCGTTTTATAAAACCAGACTACAAATAGACTACAGGGAGGTGACTCCCATATTATTTCCGGCAGGGGAGACGGCTTTTCACGGGAAAAAACTTTTTTGAACGCTACATTATGTGTTAAACGACACAAATGCACCAAAAACACAAAAACTCGTAAAGCAGCTAATGCGTCGTTTGTCGGGATATATTCCATGCCAAGAACAGGTGCAGGAGCGGTAAATCGCATAAAGAGAGAGCCGGGCAGATAACTCTGCGACGATTTCCGGTTCATACTTTGGAACGGTTCATACTTTGGAACGTTACACGGCCTCTGGCGGCAGCTGTGGACAAGCTCAGCATCCAGACTGCCGTAGATGGGTCTGGCACACTTTCACGATGTCAGGAGTGTACTTCTGTACAATAAAAAGTAGATGACTTTTCCAGGAAGAGTTTGGTTTTGGTTTTATTTGTCATGGTGACAACCTATGTAATCTATCTTGTCATTTTAATATAGGAGCTTACATTGTGAAAATCTGCAATGGCTGATAAGCAGTAAAAGTCCACCAGTCCATCCAACATTCTAAAGAACAATTTGTATATCTTTCATTGGTCATTTCTAAGCACCATTCCCCACCCCCCCACCCCATCCGCAACACTGTGTGTGTGTTCGTTGTGTGTGTGTTTATGTGCCTTCTGCGTGTCTGTCTGTGTGTCTGTCTGTGTTTCTGTGTTTCTGTTTGTCCGTCTGTGTGTCCGTCTGTGTGTGTGTGTGTGTGTGTGTGTGTGTGTGTGTGTGTGTGTGTGTGTGTGTGTGTGTGTGTCTGTCTGTGTGTGTGTGTGTCTGTCTGTCTGTTTTTCTGTCTGTCTGCATGTCTGTCTGTGTTTCTGTTTGTCTGTATGTGTGTCCGTCTGTATGTGTGTCTGTCTGTGTGTGTATATGTGTCTGTCTGTTTTTCTGTCTGTCTGTCTGTCTGTCCGTCTGTCTGTCTGTCTGTCTGTCTGTCTGTCTGTCTGTCTGTCTGTCTGTCTGTCTGTCTGTCTGTCTGTCTGTCTGTCTGGATGTCTGGATGTCAATCTGTCTGTCTGTCTGTCTGTCTGTGTGTGTGTGTGTGTCTGTCTGTGTGTCAGTGTGTCTGTGTGTCTGTCTGTCTGTGTGTCTGTCTGTTTGTCTTTGTGTGTATATATATATATATATATATATATATATATATATATATATATATATATATGTGTGTGTGTGTGTGTGTGTGTGTGTTTGTATTTTTTTGTGTGTGTGCGTGTGTGTTGCCTGTCTATCTCTCTCCTCAAATGCACACGCCTTCAGCAAAGTCCCCTTCATAAATGCCCTCACGGTTTTTCGCCTGAGTCGTAGCTGTTGTTGCTTTTTTTAACACAAGCACTGACATTTTTTTTTTAAACTGTTGGTGCCTTTGTGACTCTCAATAGATCCAGTAGTTGCACTGGCTGAACTTTTTAAATATATCTTTTAAAAACATTTTCCCCCATTCTTTATCTTTACTTGGTGTGAATTACAGAATGGCAAGTTCACAAAAATCACTCTCATAACATGGATAAACATGACAATATCGTGGCTTGCTGATTTAAACATGAAACAGAATATGGAGATTAAAATAAATGAAAAGGAGTAAATCAGTACATGGGGGTAAAGAATGGGGATGGGGAAGGAGAGTGGAATGAAAAGCAATGGCTGAAGTTAGTCCGTCCACATTATCGCCTCTTCGGAAACTCTGATGCGTTGAACGTAAAAGACAACTTCAACTTTAAGTATTTACCTGAGAGAAATGACTGTCAAACACTTTCTTCAAAGAGCGTTTAATACTTACAGAAATACCTACTTCACTTATCATCATATCTCTCTCTCTCTATCTATCTCTCTCTCTCTCTCTCTCTCGCTCCTTTACTTCCCCTCTACACTGTTGACGTAAGCGATCTCACATCGTAAACTGCGCCTCGACACACATACATGTATACATGATCAATATCCAATTCAGTGCAGCGAATAAGACAAGTCTGATAACATGACCGCGCCTTCAATCAACAGCCAACCCTTGGGCATCTGTCGATAGGTTGTAGTATTTTGCATGTGACATCACATCACCTGGCCTTTACCCTTATCAGAATGTCTAGTCAAATGCGATGCCAAGCCTATCGCCTTACACACCTTAGCCAAATGCTCATAGTCATATGTATTTAAGTGCGGTCAAGTACGCAGCTAAAGCGCTTTTTCTATTCAAGGTTACGTGTGCTTCTATTTCCAGCATGACGTATTCATGCATTTGCAGATCGCACGAGGAATATACGAGCAAGAATGCTGTGTGTGTGTGTGTGTGTGTGTGTGTGTGCGTGCGTGCGTGTGTGTGTGTGTGCGTGTGTGTGTGTGTGTGTGTGTGTGTGTGTGTGTGTGTGTGAGGTGAGGTTGAAAGAATGGATATAAATGTACCTACAGTGAAGTGTTTGCTGTTCGAATGTTCATTTGTATATGTTGAGGAGTATGTGAATAGGTTGTTTCTAGATAAACGTTGTCAAAAATTTCTATCGTAGCTCACGTGATGACGCGTCAATACACAATACAAGTAGGCCTATGCTCTCTCAACTTTGTCCTTTGACCTGATACGGAGTGTATCGAGGCGCAACACTTTCGACAACAGTGT
>JAWQFJ010027330.1:10000-16722 GCA_034096865.1 Theodoxus fluviatilis
TCAATGCGCCGCACATATTTCCATCTTGACGCTGCTAAGCAGAAGATCAACCAACCATCCTCATTGCTCGTGCAAGGCTGGGTAAGTGTTGTTGTTGTTTTTAAAATCATTTATCTGTTACGTGTTTGATGGAGTAACCGAAGCTCGCATTCCAAAATTGTAGAACCTACTCTTGAAGTGTTGTGTGTGGAGCCAAAAAGCTTGCGCAACTGTCCTTCGCACTGACTGTCCTATGCACGGACTGTCCTTTGCATTAACTGTCCTTCACACTGACTGTTCTATGCACTGACTGTCCGATGCACTGACTGTCCTATGCACTTTCACACTGACCAGTGCACAGAATGACCGGTGCGTGTCTGAAGCACTGGTGAGCGCGACAAAAACTTTGAGCGGACTGCTAGATCTTTACCCACTGTAGAAAGCGCACTTCCCCTCCTCTCCTTCGTGACAAATTCCTTGTCAGTGCATAGAACAGTCAGTGTGAAGGACAGTTAATGCAAAGGACGGTCAGTGCAAAGGACAGTCCGTGCATAGGACAGTCAGTGCAAAGGACAGTTGTGCAAGCTTTTTGGATCCACACACAACACTTCAACAGTAGCTTAGGTTACTCCATCAAACACGTAACAGATAAATGATTTTTTAAAAATCACTTACCTAGCCTTGCACGAGCAATGAGCAATGCATGACCAGGTTTGATTCTGCGCTAAAAAAAAAATTCTCTTTTTTCGAGAGGTTGTGAGTTCGAACCCAACCTGGTTTTTTGTGTTTTTGTGTGTGCATGTTTTTTCCCCCTCTTTTTTTGAGAGGTTGCGGGTTCGAATCCGATCTTAAATTTTTTTTTTAAAATATATATGCCAAAACCTGGAGGTTCAGCGCCAGCGGTTTTTATCCCTCCAGGTTTACTGGAGGTCCTACAGACTTTATCTGTGTGTCTGTGTGTCTGTGTGTCTGTCTGTCTGTCTGTCTGTCTGTCTGTCTGTCTGTCTGTCTGTCTGTCTGTCTGTCTGTCTGTCTGTCTGTCTGTCTGTCTGTCTGTCTGTCTGTCTGTCTGTCTGTCCCGACTTCACGGCTTATATCTCAAAAACTACTGGACGGATTTCCTTGAGATTTGGCACACTAACTGGAAGTTAGGTCCGATTGAATGCATCAAATTTTCAGAATCGAGGCTTGAAGAGAAAGTGGTTTTTTAAGGTCGTACACTCCAGAGCGCCTCCCCAAATACGCGATTCATGGAATGGCGAAATTGCGTAATGTGTGACGTCATCAACAACGTGACGTCATTTCCGAGTAGAGTTTTGATAAGGATGAATTTTGAGAACATTGGTGAAAGGATAAGGCAGGATTTTTTACGATGCAAGTAGTCAATTGATGGAATGGCAACCCACTCTACAGCCACGCCCCTTTTCTCGCTGTATCTCGCATGGTTGTAGTTGCTGGCGCCAAAATGGCTTCCGAATGAACGCCGACTAACTCGTTGCATTGTATTCCGGACATCATTTGTGTCTCATTTTTGCCAGACAGTGAGAAGATTTCTCAGACTGTGATAGACAGGGGTATGAATAAATACTATTCATGTTATTTAGACGAAATTAAGATCTATTAGCAAGCGGATTAAAAGGTGGAGGTGACAGCTCGGTGCTTCAGATCAATGCGCCGCACATATTTCCATCTTGACGCTGCTAAGCAGAAGATCAACCAACCATCCTCATTGCTCGTGCAAGGCTGGGTAAGTGTTGTTGTTGTTTTTAAAATCATTTATGTGTTACATGTTTGATGGAGTAACCGAAGCTCGCATTCCAAAATTGTAGAACCTACTCTTGAAGTGTTGTGTGTGGAGCCAAAAAGCTTGCGCAACTGTCCTTCGCACTGACTATCCTATGCACGGACTGTCCTTTGCATTAACTGTCCTTCACACTGACTGTTCTATGCACTGACTGTTCGATGCACTGACTGTCCTATGCACTTTCACACTGACCAGTGCACAGAATGACCGGTGCGTGTCCGAAGCACTGGTGAGCTTCGGACACGCACCGGTCATTCCGTGGACTGGTGAGCGCGACACAAACTTTGAGCGGACTGCTAGATCTTTACCCACTGTAGAAAGCGCACTTCCCCTCCTCTCCTTCGTGACAATCTCCTTGTCAGTGCATAGAACAGTCAGTGTGAAGGACAGTTAATGCAAAGGACGGTCAGTGCAAAGGACAGTCCGTGCATAGGACAGTCAGCGCAAAGGACAGTTGTGCAAGCTTTTTGGATCCACACACAACACTTCAACAGTAGCTTAGGTTACTCCATCAAACACGTAACAGATAAATGATTTTAAAAAAATCACTTACCCAGCCTTGCACGAACAATTAGCAATGCATGACCAGGTTCGATTCTGCGCAGAAAATTTTTTTCCTCTTTTTTCGAGAGGTTGTGGGTTCGAACCCAACCTGGTTTTTTGTGTTTTTGTGTGTGCGTGTTTTTTCCCCCTCTTTTATTGAGAGGTTGCGGGTTCGAATCCGATCTATAAATTTTTTTAAAATATATATGCCAAAACCTGGAGGTTCAGCGCCAGCGGTTTTTATAGAAGGAGTGATAGTGCCTGTGGGAACAAAGGGAGAAGCCCTGTCAAATCAGAGGGACAATGGAGTTGTGTTCAGAATATCTGGGGCTCTGGTTGGCACCTGTTTATGTTGGAGTGAGAAAGTTAAAAAGAATCTCTAATGGGTCAGAGGTTCTGGGACTGTCTCAGCCATTAAAAACGGAGGGGTGGAGCCATAGGAGATAAGGGCTGGAGGGGGAGAGAAGGAAAGGATAGAGGATTCGGCAGGCGAACAGGGAATGGAGCTTGTCATGAAAATTCGCCGGTCCCTAAAAATAGATCCGGCGTTAGCTAGCAGACGAGGATAGGGAAGGGCTTGTAGGAAGAGAGGCGGGGGATGGGAGGGATGGGAGAGGGGGTGGGGGGACGGGATGGGGGGTGGGGGGGACGGGACAGGGGTTGGGGAGGACGGGAGGGGGGTTGGGGAGGACGGAAGTGGGGTTGGGGGGGGGACGGGACGGATTGCGGGAGCGGTGACAGTTTGTGGGTGAGAAGCGCGGTTGGGTTTTCCTGATGTATTTATGTATTATGTGCCGGTCCAATCAGCATAGCAAAATAAGCTTCTTCCGCGAAAGTGGACCAATGAAAGTACCTGTGCCGGATCTATTTTTGGGGACCGGCGGATTTTCATGACAAGCGGACACGGTTTGTATTGGGTGCCCTTGTATGCTGCTTTGTAAGAAAGAAGTATAAAGGAGTATGAAAAGTCACCAGCCCACATTGTCCTCTCGATATCCCATCCACGCTACAACATATACTGCCATGCTCGACAGCCAAACGTACCACACATAAGTGTGCAAGCAAGTGTGCGAGCGAGAGTGCGAGCGAGCGTGAGAGCGGGAGAGCTGGTGAGTGAGCGAGCGAGCGAGCGGGAGGGAGAATAATAGTGTGGTTGCAAAGCCAAAAAGACAAGAAGGGCAAAGCCCATACGACTCACATGCTTGACCTTGACCTTTATATGACATTGACCTTCAGGTGACCTTCAAGGTCAAGGTCAAACAACTAAACCTACCAATGACATCATACACTAAGAAATGCTTTACACATTTTTCCTACCAAAATACATGTGACCTTGACCCAAGGTCAAGGTCATCCAAGGTCATGCAACACAAAGCTGTTAATTCAAGACATAGGAAGCACAATGGTGATTATTGGCACTTTCTACCATGAGATATGGTCACTTTTAGTGGTTCACTACCCCATTTCGGTCACATTTCATAAGGGTCAAAGTGACCTTGACCTTGATGATATATAATCAAATGTGTCTCATGATGAAAGTATAACATGTGCCCCACATAATTATTAAGTTTGAAACAGATATCTTCCATAGTTCAGGGTCAGGGTCACTTCAAAATATGTATACAATCCAACTTTGAAGAGCTCTTGTGACCTTGACCTTGAAGCAAGGTCAACCAAACTGGTATCAAAAGATAGGGCATACTTTGCCCTATATACCATATATAGGTCAGGTATCCAATCTAAAAAACTTCAGATAAAATTGAGACAAGAAGGGCAAAGCCCATATGACTCACATGCTTGACCTTGACCTTTACATGACCTTGACCTTTACATGACCTTGACCTTCAGGTGTCATTCAAGGTCAAGGTCAAACAACTAAACCTAGCAATGACATCATACACTAAGAACTTCTTTTTTCTACCAAAATACATGTGACCTTGACCCAAGGTCAAGGTCATCCAAGGTCATGCAACACAAAGCTGTTAATTCAAGACATAGGAAGCACAATGGTGCTTATTGGCTCTTTCTACCATGAGGTATGGTCATTTTTTTAGTGGTTCACTACCCCATTTTGGTAACATTTCATAAGGGTCAAAGTGACCTTGACCTTGATGATATGTAACCAAATGTGTCTCATGATGAAAGTATAACATGTGTACTACAATGTTATGAAGTTTGCAAGAGTTATCTTCCATAGTTCAGGGTCAAGGTCACTTCAAACTATGTATACAATCCAACTTTGAAGAGCTCCTGTGACCTTGACCTTGGTCAATCAAACCGATATCAAAAGATTGGGATTACTTTGCCCTATACACCATATATAGGTCAGGTATCCAATCTCAAAAACTTCGGAGAAAATAGGGAAAATGTGAAAAATGGCTGTTTTTGAGACAACATTTACGGCCCTTGCGACCTTGACCTTGAAGCAAGGTCAAGTCACTATGTACGTTTTTTGAGGCCTTGTCATCATACACCATCATGCCGAATTGGGTGTTGATAGACTTAATAGTCTCCAAGAAAAATCCAACGTTAAAGTTTTTTACGGACGCCCGGACAAGCGGACGCCCGGACGCCCGGACGCCCAGACGCCCGGATGGACGACACGGGTGAGTACATAGACTCACTTATGCTTCGCATGTGAGTCAAAAATGTGAACAAGAAGGGCAAAGCCCATATGACTTACATGCTTGACCTTGACCTTTATATGACCTTGACCTTCAGGTGACCTTCAAGGTCAAGGTCAAACAACTAAACCTACCAATGACATCATACACAAAGAAATGCTTTACACATTTTTCCTACCAAAAGACTTTTAAGGTCATGCAACACAAAGCTGTTAATTCAAGACATAGGAAGCACAATGGTGCTTATTGGCACTTTCTACCATGAGATATAGTCACTTTTAGTGGTTCACTACCCCATTTAGGTCACATTTCATAAGGGTCAAAGTGACCTTGACCTTGATGATATGTAAACAAATGTGTCTCATGATAAGAGTATAACATGTGCCCCACATAATTATGAAGTTTGAAACAGTTATCTTCCATAGTTCAGGGTCAAGGTCACTTCAAAATATGTATACAATCCAACTTTGAAGAGCTCTTGTGACCTTGACCTTGAAGCAAGGTCAACCAAACTGGTATCAAAAGATAGGGCTTGCTTTGACCTATATACCACTTGTAGCTAAGGTCGCCATTCTCAATAACGTGGGAGAAAATTGGGAAAATGTGAAAAATGACTGTTTTTGAGACCACATTTATGGCTCCTGTGACCTTGACCTTAAAGCAAGGTCAAGTCACTATGTATGCTTTTTGAGGCCTTGTCATCATACAACATCGTGCCACATTTGGTGTTGATAGACTTAATAGTCTCCGAGAAAAATCCAACGTTTAAGTTTTTTACGCCCGGACGGACGCCCGGGCGGACGGACGGACGGACGGACGGACGAAACGGCTCAGTACATAGACTCACTTTTGCTTCGCATGTGAGTCAAAAATGACTGTTTTATAGACAACATTTATGACCCCTGCCACCTTGACCTTGAAGCAAGGTTAAGTCACTATGTATGGGAATTTGAGGCATTGTCATCATACACCATCATGCCACATTTGGTATTGATAGACTTAATAGTCTCTGAGAAAATTCCAACGTTAAAGTTTTCGGACGCCCGGACGCCCGGACTAGACGCCCGGAACGGACGCCCGGACGGACGAAAAGGGTGAGTACATAGACTCACTTTTGCTTCGCATGTGAGTCAAAAAGGAATCAGAGACTTATGTGACACTGATTAAAGACATTCACTTCCTATTTAAGTAAACAAAAGAGCGACTCGAAGAGGATTATTATTGTTGCATGTGTTGTGACGATTCTAGAACCTGCTGGGAGCGTCGCGGGCAGGGTTGTTTTTGTATATATCAGTCAGGTCATTGACCGACGTGTGACCGAGTGAAGCTAAAATTGGCTTGTTATGTCACGTGACGTCAGTTTTGTCGAGTACTCGAGTGTGATAGTATATTCAATATTGTACTGGTAGTTTCTGGAATTTGTGTAAATGTATAAAAGGAGCAAGAAAGCGAGTCGGGGGGAGAGCAGCAGATACGACAGTGTTAAAGGTGAGAGCTTTAACTTTGTACGGAGTGAGTTTTCTACTGTGTGCTAGTGAGTACTACGAATTGCTGTTGGCTGATTTTCACCACTGTAGTGATCAGTGCGTGAATAAAGTTTATCGAAAGCGACCACCAGTGTCTGTCACCTTGACTTCCTAGCACAAGCCAGGAGATCCCCGTACATCAGGATATTGCAAGAGAAGAGTGCAACATTGGTTCCCAGACGGGGAACAGTCAAAGTAGTGACAGTCAACGACGGAAGGGACAGCGTTAAGCGTGTAACTCGATCC
>JAWQFJ010027331.1:0-7500 GCA_034096865.1 Theodoxus fluviatilis
CTCTCTCTCTCTCTCTCTCTCTCTCTCTCTCTCTCTCTCTCTCCCCCCCTCTCTCTCTCTCTCTCTCTCTCTCTTTTTTCTCTCTCTCTCTCTCTCTCTCTCTCTGTGTGTGTGTGTGTGTGTGTGTGTGTGTGTGTGTGTGTGTGTGTTTGGCCCCTTTCCCTTCCTCCGTTCTTTACCCCTCTAGCAACGCACATCGTAACCTCATAACCTCGCATATTCCTCCCCTGTCAACGCCTTCGTGGAAAAGAGAAGACATCACCAAAAAAACAAACAAACTTGGCAAACTAACGAAAACAAAACTCCAAACGGGTGATAACAAATTTACTCTAGCAGGTCTATTCAAGCGATCGGATCATGCTACTCTGATTTGGGCATCCAACAAGGCTTATCGGTGAATTTTTTGTACAGTTGTCTCGGTCCAGATCTATAGTAAGGGTAATTCTAATTGTGTCAGGGGAAAATATCAGCCCCTCATTCCAACCTTGTGGAGAAAGAATAAAGCGGCGCAGAAGAAAAGGAAGGGGAGGAAGAGAATGAAGTGGAAGAGGACGACGACGACAAATACGGCGAGGAAGAAGACAAGGTCAATGACGACGACGACGAAACAGGAGGAGGGGAAGAAGTAGCAGTAACAACAACATCAACAACAGCACCATCAGCAGCAACAACAAGAACCATAATGTCGACGGCGGCGGCATCGACGATGATGACGTCAAGAACAAAAAATTTGAAGAATTTGATGGATGAGGAGAGTGTAGCCATATCTTCACAAAGTAAATAAAAGTTCTTAGTGTTAAAGGAATGATTAGATATGTTCGTGCAAATTCCAGCAGTAAGTGTTTTTCCACCGTTGATCGTGTTTATATAAAAATAACTACCGCAGTACCCCGGCATTTAATGAACTTCGACGTCTATCATTGCGTCTCCTACAGACAAATCAAAGGGTACAAGATGGATGAAAGAGTGACTCATGAAGTTGATGATTTGTGTGTTTCTACCAAATCCCGATGACATTAACTAATGAATATGCATTTTTGGGAAAATCACAATACTATTTCCACAAAGGAGGTTATGTATCTCTTGAAAAGAGAGAGTGCAAAAACTTAACCCAAGACACCTATTGTCATCCAACTGACGGTAAAGGCATGATTTCAGTTTGAAGATGGCACAAAACCCTCAAATCATCTCCCTGTTGTTAGGCATTTGGTCTCCATGATAAGTAATCTCCGAAACCAAGTTCGCGTGCTGTAAAGGTCTATTATTTATATTATTGTAGTTTTAGTCGTCGTCGAGATTTTTTTTCCTGATACCGGTTTTGAAACGATCGCGTTTATGATGACCGTCTTTGTTTGTTGTTGTTGTTGCTGCTGCTGTTGCTGTGGTTGTTGACACTATCACTGTTGTTGATGGCTTAGAATAATGGAGGCAGTTTGCCATGAGGTCAAGTGTGTGATATACAGCCCGGCTCTTGGAATGACGTGGAGATGTCTGCAGGCGTTTACGACGCAGCTCTGATCAGCTGTCGCTCTGTGCCCCGTAGAAATGCCTCCAGCTCTCCTTCTCCTTGTCTTCCTTCTCCACCTCTTTCTTCTCCTTCGTTTCTCGTTCCTTCCCTCGCTCTGTCAACCCTGTCACTCATTGCACATATTCTCCTACTC
Organism: Theodoxus fluviatilis; assembly: GCA_034096865.1. NCBI lineage: Eukaryota > Metazoa > Mollusca > Gastropoda > Cycloneritida > Neritidae > Theodoxus > Theodoxus fluviatilis. The sequence continues at coordinate 1,662 of JAWQFJ010027331.1, forward strand.
TCCTTCTCTTTCTCTACCTTCTCCTTTTTTCGTTCCTTTCCTCTGTCTGTCATTTCAATCATTGCACAGACTAATCCTACACTCCTTCTCTTTCTTCTCCTTCTTTTCCCGTTCCTTCCTTTCTTTTGTCAATCATTTCATTCATTATAGTATTTTCTGAGCACATGGTGTGTTGTTTCATCGTTCAGCTTACGCATTGAAAATCATGAAGTGTTCGATACCTGTCTCTCAAATTGTGTGGTCTTATTGTTCCATTTCGTTTTGAAAATGTAATTTATATGACGACTTATGTCTATTACTCTTTTCCGTGAAGTCCTCTGTTGTTATTTTTTCGTAATCCACATTACATCTGTATCTGTCTGCGATTAGGGTTGCTATGTTTTACAGAAGTAAAGATGTGGCATGTGATGCAAGCATAAGAAAGCATGCATAGTTAATGGATTTCAGCATGAACATTTGCTTAGCTTCATAGTTTTCAGTAAAAAATCTAACTTGAAACATTTCTTTCTTTCAATGCGGTAAGTTGAGTAAACACTGTCTTGTATGCATTTTTGATATACACGTAAAAGTTGTTAAATTCAGATGTAATGTCACCCGGAAAGAATATCAATGGACCAACCGTCGTAGAAGTAAAATTTCGAGCCGTGCTCTCACAAATGACAGCGTGCAGTTAGATTTTAATCATTTATATCATCGAGCGTATACTCGGACCACAGTTTTTCGCTGTGTCATTAGCGCTACCAAGGTGACGACCATCAAAGCCTGGATTGTGTGCAAGCATATCGCACATTTACGACACATGAAGTGGAGTCCAGGCATGTCATAAACTTTTTGGGGGGAGCGTTTTACTTTTTCAATGTTGAACGTAACTTCTCCGAAAACAATGAAAGTCATTCCCGTTAAGATTTACGGCTTACACACGGCAAATCTGAGTCAATTACCACAGCGCCCATGAAGAAGAAGACATCAAATCCTCCACTCATGGCCATGACATTCAAGGCGATGCGATAAAAACATTCGTTTCTTGTCGTTTCTGGACGTTCTGGACTTTGACTTCAAAACGTGTGCTGACTTTAAGCACAAAGGGCACAAGTGGTTTGAAGTACACGTATAGCTAAATAGTCGCTTTATAACACCGCCATCTTCCCTATTTGTCAATGTGCAAGACATATTTATCTTCAGTGCTCTTCATGCGTAGAAGCGTCGGAAAAGATGGCCTTTTAATTTGGCAGTGTAGCTTTGTAGATACAATAAAGCCCGCTAGAAACTTTTCCTTCTAAACATCAACAGTGTCACCCAGGAAAACCCAAGAAAACAACAAAAGGAAACTGTAAATAACTGTATGTCCGTGTTTATGCCAAAACTAAGGATCAAACACACCTTTACTCTCTGAGTTTAAAACAATATTTGTTGCTGACGTAAACGAACAGAATGGAGACAAGATGGAGCGGTTCAGTTGCAGATTGTATGCCATGGACGCGATGGCATAAAGCGTTTGCGTCCCGACGATTAGATACCGGTAATATTTCTGTCAAGCACATTTGAGAGCACCGTGACATTCTCCATCAAACTATTGTAGGCCCTACCAAGCGCAAAATCAGCGGACCTGAAGTCTCTACAACGAGCAATGAAAACACTCATGGTGATCATAGGCGCCAAACACAGCCATAAACGAGAGCTCTGCAATCTCGCTCTGAAAATGAACTCCAGGAGAATAGAAGACCAAAAGTCAAATGTGTTTGCAGACACTTTTCAGCTGCTCCCGTCAAAGAAGAGAACGGCAGCGTGTAAAGTACAAAGATTGCGACTGCAAGGAGTCTGTTGTTGTTACTACTCTAGTTAGACTATTGAAGAAGTAGCGCTACTTCAAACTTGACCTGTCCATGCGATTCTTTTGGTGGGAACGCTACGTGCAACCTGGTGTGTTTACAGTATTTTTTAAAATTTCCCTTGTACACAAATTCCAAGCGCATGTGTAAGTAACTATAACGTGACATAACAATTTCTTGTTAAGTATCTGATATAAATAAGCTCTCAACTGCTAGATGCATATCTGTTTTAACTTCTAAAATCTGCATCAGAGAATAGACACCTAAAACGTATGTATCAGTAACTATAACCTGATGTAACACTTTATAGTCAAGTATCACATATACATGAGCCTTTCACTGATAGACAATTCTTTTTTCAACTTTTAAAAAGTGCAACAGAGAATAATCTTTTGTTATCCTGCTCTTCTCATCTTGACCTATTTCTTATCATATCTTACACAAAAAATAACTCTAGGTCCTCCCGCCGCCAGTTGTGTGACGAGTGACCGAAGGGATTTGAAATCCTTACAAGAGTATGGATTTCTGACCAGGGGGACATGCTACTCGAGATGCATTCAAGGAAGCAAGGCGACATAACGACGCGAAGCGAAGCCACTTTCTTGTTTGGCCTCAGGCGCTAGTCAGAAAGCATACGGGTACCCAGGAAGTACAAATAGTTCCTTCGTCCACTTCTTCACTGCAGGGTAGCATTTGCCATGCTATGCTACCCGTCTTCGGGACCTGTGCACGCTCAACGGGCGTGTCATGATGTTTGAGGTGTTTTTCTCTTATCACCGAATGGAATCTGAAACAACTGCCATGCAGGTAGGTAGATCTTTGCCTCAAGTCTGAGGAAAAGGAAGCAAGTATTCTCATGGTTGTGAAGCCTTCGGGCTTTGTTGTTTGCTTCTGCCACTGATCATTCTAAGACTTTGTCCCACATTACGATTTCTGACCCTCCTCCACTTAATGTCACAGACGTCATCCCGCCTCGTTTCGAGATATCGGTCAAATAGAAGGGTTAGGTGTGTCAGTTTTGAGATTCTGATAGATGTTGGAACCTACATCTCTTTGTTTATAGCATAACATCGCATTTGTCTGCTTTCCACCTGCAGCCGTCCAGGTGGTCAGTGGAGCAGAAATACCGCATTCAAAATACCCACCAAAATGACCACATTACATACCTTGAACACATTGCCTACACTTAAAATTCACATTCTCAAAATGTCATGCTTGTGAGTATCTGTCTTCAGTAGCACATAAATGTGTCACTATTGTTTTTAATTTTCAAACTTTTTTACATCGTTCGAAAGAAAAATGTATCCACTTTATCACCATATGCACAGCTCAGGATTTAAAAAAGATGTAGGCCTACATCTGTCCCATCAAGATACAAGATACTTTATTTTCGTCGTTGTTGCAAGGAAATTCGTTTTGTCGGTGGCAAAACATAATACATACATACAAAAACAGAAACGTACAAGAAGTTCAACATTAATTAACTCAATCACAGCGCTCAAGTTATGGAGTCCACACACTAATCATAAGCCATAAAATAAGATAGCATGCAATTGTATCATACTTTATTACTCTAACAAATGTAATAACACCATGTTACTTCAAGTAAATATACATACTGAACACGCGCATCAGAAATAGTAAACAGAAAGACGCAATAAGATAGGACACATTTAGCACTACATCATAGGCTATTCAATTTAATAGAGAATAATTTTACATCGCAACAAGTAATCACAGAAGGAACAAAAGACACAAGCATGCACATCAAACAATCATCGTCACGGAATCACACATACCCGATCTTCAACCCTAACACATGTGCAAGCCCCCCATGTTCTTCATCCTGCATCACAACACAATCACAGGAAAGACCAACAAGAGACAGGCATGCACATCAACAACCACATTCACACAGCACACATACACGATCATCAACGCATAACGCATGCACCCCCACCCACCCCACACATACACTCTCACATGTCCATCCTTGTTGGCACAGACATAGTTCACACCATTCATAGTCCTTCCTGTCACAGTTCACATCATTACAAGTCCTCATAGTCCCAGTTCACTTTACTCCAATCCTCCGTCATATATCACATCAACCCTGGTCACATAGTCACAGCTCTCATCACTCATCATGTGGTGGATGGTCGCGCATCAGTAGTCGTTCTATAGCTGTTCGCGGCAGCAAATCTTGCCTTCCCAGTAACTTGTTGGATTGTCAAGTGTATATATTCATAAACAAAAAAGATGAACATTTTGACAGGGCAAATGGGATAAAGCTCTTTTTGTGGTTGATCAAGATCACGTAGCTTACTCCTTCATATATTGATAAGCTATATTTGGAAGCGAGTGTACATACCTTAAATTTGTTAAATTCTAAATCTTGGCTCTCTTTCATTTTCAGTTATTTCCTCAGCAAATTGATTCTGGGAACTTTTTCTGTGCATAATCGCTACTTAACTTTGCATGTTGAATGAGGCCTACACATTTTCCGACTGTATGGAAAACAACAGTCAACTCAAGGTCTTAAATGAGTGTTATCATAGATCTGTCGCAAAAAAAGGAACCTACTATTGAAGAAATTGATTTTCCTCTTCAAAAAGTATTTTAGCAAACTTTAAAAAAAATGTCACGCGAGGTAGATAGTGATGGCTCTAGACAAAAAAGTAGTGCGAATGAAAAACTTACTTATCCAGGGTTAAATACACAAGAAATTTGAAAGTACATCATTTAGTTGGAGATGCAAACAATGCTTTTTATATCAGGCTCATTCATGGTTAAAAAACGCACAGTAAAAAAAATTCACATAGACGGATGAGTTTGAATACTTTGCTCTTTATCCAAATTACTTAGTAGCATGAATTCGAAAGACATTTTGTTTTCTTTTGCGTATTTATGGGTACACAAATACCAAAGCCGCCATGTCTAATATGTCGAAACGAATGATCAAGTCATGCTGAAAAACTTAAGCTAGTAGGCCAAACAGGTGAAAAATACGGACATCAAAATTTTGCAATGTGTTATTCTCCCTCATGACTGATGTTGCCAATTTCTCCTGCAAAACCAAACAAATTGAACAAAAACAAAAACAAATTACTTAACCAGCTCTTTACAATAAATACTATGGTTTTGTTAATTCCATTATTTTTTTAATTATCGTTTGTTTAATTTTATTTGCATTTCCAGTGTAGTAAGATTGGCATATTTGCTTATTTCATTAACCATGTTGAAAGAAAGGTGATGTATTCATTCATTTTCAGTTTCTCTTACATTATGACTAGCAAACTTTCAGCCTTAAGCCAGTTCGTAATTGGTGTTTGCCAAGTCTTGGCAAATACTGGCCAAGTATTCGGTCAAAATTTGCAGGGTCTTGGGATATAGTCGCTGAATATTTGGTCAAGTGTTCCGGTTCCTAATAGCTATTGGCGCAAGATATTCGTGAGATCCCCGCAGAGCACAATGGCGATAAAATCTGTCGCTTCGTTTACATTTACAGCCATTGCACACTTACGGTATGGGCATGATGCCGATCATCCCCATATTGCAAATGCCCCATGTTTGCGAGATCTTGGCTTGGTTTCGTCAAACTATTAAGAAGCTAAAGATTCGCCAAGACTCGGCACAAAAGTTGCAGAATATTTGTCAAATGTTTGCCAAGAGAAGTAATTTGCCAAGACATGGTGAATATTAGCCAAGATTTATTTGTCAATTAAGAACAGGTTTTACATCACACTCATGGAATGGAAACCCCGCCCTCCCCCCCCCCCCCCCCCTCCCCCCCCCAACAACCTTTTCAGTGCTTTGTCTTTTGCCATTTTTACCCAGGTTTTTCATCGGAAGCTCGTGCGCTAATCTTGGTGATCTGCCAAAAAGTGCCCCCCAAAATACTCCCCCAAAGGACACTGACCTCACGGGCCGGCCTTGACCTCTGACCCTAGAAATGGATCAGTACGACGAATTCCATGCTGCCGTTGTCATGTGGCGATACGTGTCGCCCT
>JAWQFJ010027331.1:10000-15000 GCA_034096865.1 Theodoxus fluviatilis
TGGAAAATCTCTCGGGTTATAATAGGCATAACCCGAAATCATTTAGCTTGAGATAGATGCTTAGAATAATCTGAATATTGAGAAACGTCAAAGTTGGATTAACTAATGTAAAGAAAATCGTTAGGGAAAAGTCCAACAGGGTGTATTTTGCTCACAAGCATTCGAAGCAATCACTCCTTCATCTTGAGGTTGAGAGCAAAATAAACTCTCGTGGTCTTAATGTCCCCTACGAATTTTTTGTGTGGGATAATCTCCACCGAAATGGACAGAGACAACGTGACAGTCGGGTTCAGAATCATCTGTGACGTCTCAGTCTGTGCAATCTTCGGTCGGTGTAAGTATTTAGTCCAAACCGACCGTTGTAGTTTCGGGTCATGCATATCGTCCTTAGAGCCGTAGGCAACGGCTGTACGCATTCAGGCAGACTGCTAGATCGTAAGGAGGGTCGGAGGGTAAAATGTTGAGCTTGCTCTTCTCACGATTTTGGAGATACTGGTTGGTTAGGCCAAAAGAAAACAAGTAGTTGTGGTGACGGTAACATGGCTATATAAAACACGGGCGATTTGGGGAATAGAAGAGGCCAGATTGAACAGGAATCGCAAATTTCTCTTCGCCGAAAAACGGACTGCTTAAAAACTTACATAGTGGATTAACCGAGTGCTCAAAAGACAGGGAAGATGGGGCAGCACAGAATACGCTGATTACCATTGACCTCTTCCCTTGACTTTCTTTCTTCGTTTTTGTTTTGCATGATCAAAAACAATTTAGGGTTGGCAGAAAAAAAAATCAGTCGGGTTGCCGTAATGGCGACTATATTTTTCTTTGGCCTTATCAGAGTAGAGAAGGCCCAGGTACCCAAAACAAAAGGAGAACAGAAAAAGTGGCATGGAGAAAGAAACAGGTGGCCGGATGGAGCGAGGATTTTGTCGGTGGTAAACAAAGAGGAAGGATAGGGCTGGGGGTCGGGGGTAGAGGAGGAGCGGGGAGGAGATGGGGAAGGGGGCCGGAGAGGGAAGGATAAAGTTGAGTGAGAGTGTGACGGTGATATCATGAAAAATTCCCATGAGACCGTTCCTATACACGTGCACTGTAGTTTCTTGGTTTCTTTCTTTACAAGGCTTGTTCTCTCCATTATCGTGTTCGTTCCACACCACATTGGGATCAGTCTTCAAAAAGCGAGTCCGTCCGATACGTCGAGGAAGACTTGAAATGGCGGGAGTCTGGCTTGCAATGTTGTAACTTTAGTCTATTCAGAGATCTGAACCTTTTAAGATTTACAGATAAATAGTTTCTTTTGACCGTACCATCCCACATTGTCACGATATTTAAATAAACCCAGATTTCGCCGTCCCAGGGATAGAACCACGGCACTGAGCCTCGCACATCGTTCAACCCCAAAGCATGCTCTTCCATCTCCGCCTGTCAAAAGACATGGTTTCTGGATATATTTAAATATCGTGACAATGTGGGATGTTATACTGGCTGCAACCGTGTGTCGTAGCTTTGGTTCAATGTCTACGACGGGCCAAAGCAAAAAGACAAAAAGTATTTACAGGAACTTCCCAACCCTTCAAACTTGTTTTGATAAATACATAGGCAAAGAAATCGGACTGATTCAGTTTGGAAGGGCTGGCCACAAGAGTAACAAAGGGTCGAGTCCGCTCGATGCTCTGCACATCAGTCGGACCTCTTGGCTGCTAGGCTTTCGGGTCTGCCCAAGTAGATCACCCAGGGGCGCAGCGGCCCCTAGCAACCAGAGGTGCATGTTACCAGGTGGCACTGGACAGGGTCGGACCTTTCAGATCCAACCGCGCGTTCAAACCAATCTGGAAGATCGGACCCAACCCACGTGCAACAAGAGACTGGTCACCGCACGTCATGAATAGCCCAGGAACATGTATTCTGCCCTTGTCACTCACCAGGAAAGCGAGTGGGCAGCGTGCGCATTGCGTGGGTGCTGGTGCTGGTTGTGGCGGTGGTGCTGGCTCTGATCAACTGCCACCTGCTGTGGACGGCCACGCTACGCAACGTCGACTACTGGGGTGGAGGCCTGGCCTGCGACCATCACCCTGACTACGAGTACTTCATGACACAGGTAGGGTGGCATCGGAAGAGACACTAATGATGACGATGATGAGGGTAACGCTGTTGAAGATGATGATGATGAAGATCAAGATGTTGCAGACGAAGATGATGAAGATGAAGATGAAGATTATGACGAAGATGATGATGATGATGATGATGATGATGATGAAGATGAAGATGATGATGATGATGATGATGATGATGATGATGATGATGATGATGATGATGATGATGATGATGATGATGATAATGATGAAGTAGAAGAAGAAGAAGATGATGATGATGAAGAAAAAGAAGATGATGATGATGAAGATGAAGAAGATGATGATGATGAAGTAGATGATGATGATGAAGAAGAAGATGATGATGATGACGAAGATGATGATGAAGAAGATGATGATGAAGAAAATGATGATGAAGATGATGATGATGATGATGATGATAGATGATGATTGATGATGACTGCTGATGACTGATGATGATTGATGGATGATTGATGGATGATTGATGGATGATGATTGGTGATGATTGATGATGATTGATGATGATTGATTAATGATTGGTTGATGATTAATTGATGATGATTGATGATGACTGATGATGATTGATGATGATCAATGATGATTGATGATGACTGATGCTGATTGATGATGATGATGATGATGATGATGATGATGATGATGATGATGATGACGACGGCGAGGAGGAGGAGGAGGAGGAGGAGGAGGAGGAGCAGCAGAAGGAGGAGGAGGAGGAGGAGGAGGAGGAGGAGCAGCAGAAGGAGGAGGAGGAGGAGGAGGAGGAGGAGGAGGAGGAGGAGGAGGAGGAGAAGGAGGAGGAGGAGGAGGTGGAGGAGGAAAAGGGGGTAAAGGAGGAGGAGGGGGGAAAGGAGGAGGAGGGCGAAGGGGATTAGAAGGAGGAGGAGGGGGGAAAGGAGGAGAGGGAAAAGAAAAAGGAGGGAAAAAAGAAGGAGTTGGGGGGAAGGAAGAGGAAGGGGAAAAGGAGGAGGAGGGGAAAAAGGGGGAGGAGGAGGAGGAGGAGGAGGAGGGGGGAGGAGGAGGAGGAGGAGGAGGAGGGGGAGGAGGAGGAGGAGGAGGAGGGGGAGGAGGAGGAGGAGGAGGAGGAGGAGGAGGAGGAGGAGGAGGAGAAGGAGGAGGAGGAGGAGGAGGGGGAGGAGGAGGAGGAGAAGGAAAGAAGAGGAGGAAAAAGGAGGAGAAGGAGAGAGGAGGAGGAAGAGGAAAGAGGAAGAGGAGAGAGGAAGAGGAGGAGTGGGAGGAGGAGGAGGAGGAGGGGGAGGGGGGAGGGGGAGGGTGAGGAGGAGGAGGAGAAGGAAAGAAGAGGAGGAAAGAGGAGGAGGAGGAGAGAGGAGGAGGAGGAGGAAAGAGGAAGAGGAGAGAGGAGAAGGAGGAGGAGGAGGAGGAGGGGGAGGGGGAGGAGGGGGGGGGGGGAGGAGGAGGAGGAGGAGGAGGAGGAGGAGGAGGAGGAGGAGGAAAAGGAGGAGGAGGAGTCGAGCAGGTGTAGGAAGGATATGAAAAGGAGCTGCTGAAGCAGGAGTGGGAGCGTTATGAGAAGTAAAAGAAAGAGCAGGAAGAGGAGTAGGAAGAGATGGAGAAAGAAAAGAAGGAGAAACAGGAGCAGGAGGTGGAAGAGCAATTGCAGTAGGAGGAACTGGAGGGCTAATTAGCCTACAATTGCTTATGTTGCTGTAGAATTCGTTGGTTTAACTCGAGATGGCCTAGTGCTAAGAAGGAGCTTCCTGAGGAGAGGTTCCAAATATTTTAGAAGCTCAGATACATCATCTCTCGACGCTGAAGCTGTCTCCTACAAGTGTTCCTTTCACTTTCAGGGACCGTTCTTGCATTCACACGTAGACAACCCAAATCAACAGCCTGCATCAGATGTTCCCTCTCTGTTTCTTCCAGGTCTGGCCCAAGATTGACCTTGTCGTCTTCTTCGGCCTCCCTTTCACCGTGATGCTCATTTCCAACCTGTTGATCATCAGAACCTTCACCCGGTCCTCTAGCAGACTGCGTCGTCACACTAGCCGGATGGCCTCCGACCCGGGGGAGAGGGTATCAGGGAGAGGAGGGGGCAAAGGGGCGACCAACACGCGCCCTCCTCATGGGAGCGCCATCCTGCGGGTCCCCAGCATCGCCATGGACTCTCACTCTGGTCGACGCCACTCCACCATCTTGGAAGAGCCCGAGGCTGAGAGAGTCGAAGCCGTTGACGACAGTGACAACGCCGAGAACAAAGGAGACAACAGCGATAAAGACAAGGGAGGAACACAGGAAAGGAATGACATCGCGCACGAAGAGAGGAATGAAGAGAGTCTGGGTCATGATGGAGTAAGTGATGATGGACAGAAGGAAGAGACTGATGATGTCTTTAAAGAACAAGTTGGTGACTCAGATGCAACGGCAAGACACGGAGTGACGACGAATTCTCGAACGCAGACATCGGATGAAGAAGTTTTCAATGGTCACATTGCGTTCAGAGCAGTGGATGACGTTATCGCGCTCAACCCCAGACGAGCGTGGTGGAAGCGCCATCGCAAGGTCGGTGACGTCAGTCAAGGTCAAAGTCAGCTGTCTTCTCAGAGCACCACGGAAAACGGACGATTTCCTACCTGTCCAGGGAGTGCCACAGGGAACCAAGAGGAACTTCTCAGTGTCTGCTCCGTTGTCGACAATCAAGAGCGGAGCTGCAACGGGAACCTTAATAGCAACGCGGGCCAAGATGAAGGTCAAAGCATCGGAGTTCAAGGTCGTGTCGTCGGTCGGCGTCAGAGCCGTGGACGCCTCACATCAGACAACGGAGGGGGTCGCCCCACTTCCTGGGTCACGGTGACCCTGCTGGTGATGAGCGCCGTCTTCCTCGTGCTGACCGCTCCAGTGGTCATCTACCTGATCGGC
>JAWQFJ010027332.1:0-12394 GCA_034096865.1 Theodoxus fluviatilis
ATATTCCACACTCCTCCAATCCCACATATTCCACACTCCTCCAATCCCACATATTCCACACTCCTCCAATCCCACATATTCCACGCTCCTCCAATCCCACATATTCCACGCTCCTCCAATCCCACATATTCCATACTCCTCCAATCCCACATATTCCACACTCCTCCAATCCCACATATTCCACACTCCTCCAATCCCACATATTCCACACTTCTCCAATCCCACATATTCCACACTTCTCCAATCCCACATATTCCACACTCCTCCAATCCCACATATTCCACACTCCTCCAATCCCACATATTCCACACTTCTCCAATCCCACATATTCCAGGATTCCACATCACTGGATCTTCCTGCGTCTCACCACACTAGGAGTATTATCACTGCCTCTTCACGTCTCCATACCTTGCACTGCAAAAAGCCTTGCCTCACCAATAATTCTTCCCACACTCCTTCCCTCTCTATCCACGTGCACTTGTCAGCAGCATCTTACAGACACGCAATGTCCCCTGTCACTCACACCCTCCAACCTACACACACACTTCCCGCCATTCCACCCGCACACCCATACATCCACCCGCACACCCCATCCTTCCACCCGCACACCCCATCCTTCCACCCGCACACCCATACATCCACCCGCACACCCCATCCTTCCACCCGCACACCCCAACCATCCACCCGCACACACCCCGCCTTTCGACCCGCACACCCCATCCTTCCACCCGCACACACCCCGCCTTTCCACCCGCACACACCCCGCCTTTCCACCCCCAAATCCCGCATCTCCATCTATCCGCATCCCATGAGTCCCAGCACTCAAGCTTGTGTGAACAACAGCCCACTCACCACCGCCACACCAACTGTCCCCCATCTGTCTCCCGTTACCTTGCTGTAACATTGCTCTCCACCCCACCCACACCCACTTCCCCCTCATTCCAAACACACGTCTAGCCACATCACCCACCTCCACCCGCAATGCTCCTGCCTTACATCCACCCCATCCCAGCCTCAAATACCCACACCCCCTTCCACTTTTCTTCTGATGTCTTGCTGCATCGTTGCTCTTCCTCAGCCCCACTTTCCTCCCCCTACACACCCACCCAGCTGCACTATCCACCTCCATCCGTTATGTCTCTGCGCCACACCAACTTCACCCCACCCACCTCCACCCCCTTCCAATTCTCGTCTGATACCTTTTCGCACCATTGTTCTTCCTCAACCCTCACGTCCCTCCCCGTTCGCACCCCCAGCCACTCTATCCACCTCCACCCGCAATGCTCCTGTCCCACCACCCTACCCCCTCCCCCCTCCACACATACTCGTCCACTTCATTCGTCTGACCGCGCCTCCTGCTCAGAGCTGTCATCGGGGCGTGAAGCTGGAATACAACGTGGCGTGAAGATTACGTCAATGTTCGTCGGACTGTCGGTCATTCATAGGGTCCAGGGCGCCCCAGGGGGCCCGGGGGTGGGGAGTGGGGGTGGGGTGATGGATGGACGACCCTTCGTGACGTCATGACTCACACAGGCTGCTCCAGCTCACAGTCAGGTTGCCCGCTCTGCACGGAGCACGAATGGAGAGTCAGTAAGCGTGGAAGACGGAAACACAGCGCGAATGGAGAGTCAGTAAGGGTGGAAGACGGAAACACAGCACGAATGGGGAGTCAGTAAGGATGGAAGACAGAAACAACAGAGTGCGAATGGAGAGTCAGTAAGGATGGAAGACAGAAACAATAGAGTGCGAATGGAGAGTCAGTAAGGATGGAAGACGGAAACATAGCGCGAATGGAGAGTCAGTAAGCGTGGAAGACAGAAACATAGCGCGAATGGAGAGTCAGTAAGCGTGGAAGACGGAAACATAGCGCGAATGAAGAGTCAGTAAGCGTGGAAGACAGAAACATAGCGCGAATGGAGAGTCAGTAAGCGTGGAAGACAGAAACATAGCGCGAATGAAGAGTCAGTAAGGGTGGAAGACAGAAACATAGCACGAATGGAGAGTCAGTAAGGGTGGAAGACAGAAACAGAGCACGAATGGAGAGTCAGTAAGGGTGGAAGACAGAAACATAGCACGAATGGAGAGTCAGTAAGGGTGGAATACAGAAACAGAGCACGAATGGAGCGTCAGTAAGCGTGGAAGACGGAAACAATAGAGTGCGAATGGAGAGTCAGTAAGGGTGGAAGACAGAAACAACACAGCACGAATGGAGAGTCAGTAAGCGTGAAAGACGGAAACAACTTCGGGGTGGAGGTGAAAGTATGAAATAGCGTTGATTCACATGGATGTGTGTTCTGGAAACGAGAGTGACGAGTTTTTGTTGTAGAAATAGTAGCATTGCTAATTTGTCATTATATTTGCTTCACGGGAGAAAGAAGTGGCAGTCGTAGTTGTTGCTGTTGGTGTTGTTCTTGCTGCTTTTGCTGTTGCTGCTGCTGCTGCTGCTGCTGCTGCTGCTGCTGCTGCTGTTGTTATTCATTTTTTCCTCACGTATATGCAGTATACAGTATACAGTGGTGTGACATGACAGCACCATGGATGGAGGGAAGGGGGAAGGAGAGGAGGGAAAGTTTGAGACTCACTGGAAGAACTGTGGTAGGCTTAGGTGTAATGACGAGGAAGGAAGATTGTTTTCTTTCAGAAGAAAAAAGCGTACATGTACAGGCTGAAACGTATGCTTCATATTCCACAAAGAATGCAAGGCTTTCATTTGGCGATTTACGACGCCTATGAAATGCCGAGATGCATTTTAGCTCACAATCACATGCGCCACACATACATGTACAAGCAAACACATACACACGCTCACGAAAAAACACACACAGGTTCATTGACGTTCAAATACCGAGTGGTGGTTTTCCGTGGAAAGAAGTAGGCATTCCGTTGCATGTTCTCTGTTTGCTGCAAGTGGCGTAGGATGGTTGTTGAGTCACACATTAACTTTCATGTTCATGTTTTATATGCGACTAACATTTTTACATCATACTTTTCCAAGGGTCAGTCATCACCGGTTTTACAGTACACCCATTATTTGTGTTTGTCTGCGCGCGCGCGTGTGTGAGTATATATGTGTGTATGTGTGTGTGTATGTGTGTATGTGTGTATGTGTGTGTTTGTGTGTGTATTTGTGTGTGTGTGTGTGCGTGTCAGTGTGTGTGTATTTGTGTGTGTATGTGTATGTGTGTGTATTTGTGGGGGTATTTGTGTGTATGTGTGTGTATGTGTGTGTATGTGTGTGTGTATGTGTGTATGTGTGTGTATGTGCGCGTGTGTGTATGTGTGTACATGTAAATAACTCTCTCTCTCTCTCTCCCTCTCTCTCTCTCTCTCTTTCTCTCTCTCTCTCTCTCTCTCTCTCTCTCACTCTCTTTCTCAGTACGGGGATAACGTTGGCCGTGCACTGAAGAAGCAAGGAAGTGGACAGCAGGCTGGGGCCCATTGGCCATGACGTATGACCGATGACCCACTGCCGTTCACCTCGCACTCACTCAAGCAGTCCTGCCGTTTCCCAAGATGCACCAGAGCCCTAACGGGAAATGGCGCTGCTCTGTCAGGTCGGCACCGCTGTCACGACAGAGTTATCACCCCTGCTTGAGCGGCGATGCGACCGCCATTCTGGATGAGGCGGGTCTGCTTATGCAAATTAGGGGTGAAAGAATGGGGCAATGACGTGGGGTCCACCATGCAAACCTGGCGGGCGGAAGCAATCCGAATGGAGCGGAAGTGGGAGAATTAGAGGAATTTGACTTGAGCGACGATTCATTCAAGGAGAGGAGTGATGAAGGTTGTCCTGCAGAAGCGTTGCGAATTTTCGTCGAGAAACATTTTTGAAGAGGGAGGAAGGGAACGTAAAGGCAGCACCCGAGCGAGAAATTTGTCACTTTTTTCTCGCATCCAAACTCGTTCGGGTGAATTTCCGTTTTGGGGCAGTTTTCTGTGAAAAGAGGAAAACGTCGGACATGGGTCAGCACTTTCCTGAACTCTCTTTTCCTGCGCCCAGGCTTTACATTTCCCTTCAAAATGACTTCTTCCCTACGGCCACTTTCGAGTCAAGAAGAAATATATTTTTTTTAAACCAAACTCTTCGTTTATCATTATTTCCCAGCTTTCCTCTTCGTGAAAGGTCATTGACTGACTGAATATTTGTTGTTGTTAGACACTATGGCACGTGAAAAAATGTATTATGTTCCTTTCGTCTTTCCAAGCAGCATCTAGCGACCATCTCCAGAAAAGCTTGACATTTCTTGACACGTGTCCATAATTCACAATACGTAGACTCGCAATTCATCGCATGTGCCTCCTTGTTCTGCTCTGCCATTCAAAAGCATAGGAACAACCAGACCTCGGTGTGGATTATTAATCTCACTATTGATCGACTGAGCGCTTTATTATTTCAGACGCATCCCATTTTTCAATTATAAAACTAATCATATGATAGTATGGCACACCGCATCTTCACTTTTCTTCCAATTCGATTTTTCAAAACTCCCCATCGTTTCTTTCCAAATGTAAATTTGGCACAAAGTTACTGTTTAGATTCACATAGAAGAGATGACCCAGTTGGCCTGAATTCATACCCTCAAAGCGACTCTCTGTCCTTCATCATTGTCGTGTTCTTGCTTGTCAGAACTCGATTTCCTCGCATGCAAACTTGCAGTCTCTTCGTCGAAGACGTTGTGTTCATTTTCATATTTTGATTTTATTTCTTAACCCTGACTTCAAAGAACAGACGACTGCACACGTTTCATTTATCTAGTCCAACGACGGCACTGGTTTTTCTCTGCAGACGTTTGGATGTTTTACTTGCGACTGCTTTTTTAAGTGGCCGACTGCGTGTTCACTGCAACCAGCCATCTGCCGCACGAATGAAAATTTTTCCCCTGGAGTATGAAAAGGTCGACATGAAACACTCGAGGATGACGGGGTTGTTAGTACGCGTGAAATGCAACCGGGTGGGCCTAAGTCGCATAGTTGCATCCTTGAGCACAGTCCTTTCGCATTGCTTTTCCCCAGCCAAGAGTACAATGGGTCCCTGTGAGAGTTGAGCTGAAACGTTGTGAGAGGGAATGTTGATGCGTTCATCTGCAAGCTAGTTGCATCCTGTCCATGGAATAGAGGGATAATAACAGTATCCCGATAGCAGCACAGTAAAATTATGCGGCTTTTGCGCCCATTATTGATTAAAAACTCAGTTTTAAATGCATCACTACCTTTTATAATTAACACCCTGATACCATTTAGACTACACGAAATCTTTGATCTACTCTTGTCATTGAGCGTACTGCTGTCTGCTACATCAGCAGAACAAGAAAATCATCTGCTTAGCAAAGCAATGTTTCCTGGTTCAAATCTTGGAGCATGTGAAGACATAGTCTTTCTGAGAGAAGACGTAGGAAGGAAAAAAAGGAAAGGGGTTAGGGAGAGGAGGTCCGGTGAGAGTAAGGAGGGAGGAAAGAGGAGTAAGATGGCAGTAGTAAGGAATACACATGTTGCGCTATGTACGAGTTGTTGTTGGGATATTACTGGAGGGCCCGTGACGTGTAAAACGGCCGTACAACGAAAACCAGTGTTTTCCATTCATCCACCCCCACTACACCCACACCCACACCCACACCCAACCCACATCACCCACCCTCCAAACACACTTCATGTCACGCTGAGATGCACACTTTATTGCTTTTCTGAATGTATTTCTCGTGACTTTGAAACTAGTTAGCCAGTTACCGGCACGGACGATTTTGAACAATTGCACATCCAATGTACTTGTTCAATGCGAATACTTATATGCGGTCGTTTTACGTGAATAGTTCACACAGTATTTTGCTGTAGTTGTTGCTTTGATGCTGTTGTTTTCCTGCTCATGTTGGGTAGTTGTTTGATTTACAAAGCTTGTTAATGATGTTGTTGGTATTCTTTTCTTTTAATTGGGATAGTTGCTGTCGTTGTTGTTGATTCTGTGGCTTTGCACGGATGGCCTCGGTCTTATCTGAAACTGGGAGATTCCCTGCAGCCTCTTTTCCTTCCTGTCGCCATGACGACAGCAACACGAGGTTTGTGACATGGACACTGCACCTACGACTGCTCTTACTGACGTGACGCCCGCGTCATGGTCTGTGATCTTACTATT
Source organism: Theodoxus fluviatilis (assembly GCA_034096865.1). Lineage (NCBI taxonomy): Eukaryota > Metazoa > Mollusca > Gastropoda > Cycloneritida > Neritidae > Theodoxus > Theodoxus fluviatilis. The sequence continues at coordinate 6,128 of JAWQFJ010027332.1, forward strand.
CTAATGATGCGTTGCTTTGTTCTCTGCGCAGAACCGGATATCATGGAGAACGAATCGATGAACCCAGAGAAGATCGTGGTGACGACCATGCTGGGGATCTTTAGCCTGACTGGAACCATCGGCAATGCCATCGCCTTCTACATCTACAACAAACGCCGCGACAAGACGACTTCCGTTATCTTCATCCTCGCCCTCGCTGGCACCGACTTTTTCACCTGCCTCGTCATCATGCCTTTCGTCATCGCCTTTGAGGCCTTGGACGAGAAACTGGGCTACGACATAGTGTGCAACTTTTTCTACTTCCTTATTACCTTCAACATCCCCTTTTCTGCCTACGTCATGGCCGTGATAGCTCTGGATCGCTACTTCTGCATCTGTCACCCCTTCTTGCACGTCTTCAACGTACAAAGAGCCAAGATAATTGTCCTCTGCTTGGCCATTGTGGCCTTCACCTTCGGCATTCTGACGGCTGTGAACTTCAAAATCTCCACCCCACCTGATGTCTCCTTTTCCAACCTCACCAACGGCTCGCTCAACGTCGCTCCTGACTATACAGATGTTGGCGCCAACTTCAGCTACGCCACCGACACGGCATTTGACGTCAACGGCACATCTGGCAACGTCACCGAAAACGAAATGAAGAACGCGTACGGTACGTGCATGCCGTACGAGTTTCTCTTCACCAGGGACCAGCTTCAGATCTACCAGAAGGTCTACGCCGCGTCCTTCTTGCTGTCCTGCGTGGTGGTCATTGTGCTCTACATCATGATCTACCGATCCATCCTGGTCAGGCGGGCCAAGAAAGCCAAGCGGAAGCGGACGTCCCACTACGTCAGCGTGGCGGGCGCGGAGCCCACCGTTGCCCAAGAGACGCAGATGACCGCCCTCAACGGAAACGATGCAGGCCACGCTGCCGGAGCCCCCGCCAACAGCCAGGGCAAACGCAACAGCTGCACCAGGTCCACCACGCTGTACGACAACATCAAGACAGCAGCCATGCTCTTTGTCGTGGCCATAGTCTTCATCCTGGCATTTCTGCCAGCCTGGATGATGGGCCTCAGCGTCATCCCCATGAACATTGTGGTCTATGACATGTACTTTGTGTACAACGTGGCCAATCCCATCATCTACGCCTTCATGAATCAAACCTTTCGGGACGATCTCAAACGGCTGTTCAACCTGAGCAGGCGCTAGGGAGCGCAAAGGAGTAGAGACAGACATTTCGTGGTAGATGTTATTATAGCAGTGGTGTATATTTTGCTAGATTGGAAAAGGGAAGCACGCATTGGCCAAGGCTTGGTGGATATAACTGAAAGGTTGACCAGACTGACAGATCTAGGAAATAGCAGAAAAGGTCGTGCGTCATCAGCATTCTGTACGCCAGAACACGGAACGCATGGTGATACGCGACTTTTGAATGTAGGCATTCGTGGTCAGTACGCCTTTGAATGGACATTCAACCTTGGACGAAGATGCGGTGTATGATGTGGTCCCGGTTTTTTTTCTCAAAATATTATGGTCAGAATGGAAAGAATATGGTCGATGGTTCCTCATGGTGAGAACACTTTCGTAAAAAAAACTAAGTAGTTTCTTGAGTGTGTTTTTGAATAATAATTCCTAAGTAATAATTGAAAAACTGGTAGCGGAGAGTTTTTCAGGAATGCCAAAGCCATTTATGCTCAACAGATTTCATTCAATCTTTTCCTTATAATCAGTGCTACCTTCTTTATCTCCACCAGTTTCAATCCCTGAAAATACACACTATTTTGAGTCTTGAGGTCGAGAGATAGAATTGCGTAGCTGTCAGGTCCGCCTAGTGTCGCGGGCATTTCTTTTTAAGTAGCAGGTGAATGTTTGATTACACTGGATTGTGTATATTACCTTTGGCGGAGATTTCTTGGACTTATTGTTTGAATGAGTCAAAATAACACTGCACGGTCAGCCTACGTTCTAAAAATATCGGATGTAACACCCTTGTGTTGTGAGTGTGTAGACCTAGACACAAGACAAAAAAGCCCTGCACCGATAAAGAGGTAAGGGCTCATTTTCATCTCATTACATGAAGTGTGAAAAAGTCGCTACTAAAACCAGACGTAACTACACATCCTTGAACTGTATTGGTGTATGCTATCTCAACCTGATTGCCTAATTTAATGTCGTTGATGTGTAGGAAGCTTGTGTGATTAGCTGTCTCCTTACAAACGTATTGTGTACGCAACTGATATGCTGCCTACGTTTCCTGCCACTTGGATGTAGTTTTGTACATAAGCATGAGCCCGACCAAGAAGAAATTTAATATCGTAATATCAGGGTGGCCCTGCCAGGTCAACCGTTATGGACATAGTCGTCTGAAAGTGCTGCCTGAATTATCGCAGGATTCTTCAGTAACTTGCACCTCACGTTTCTCAGTGCACCGTCTCGAAACCCAGCTTTTGCAGATGAAAGTTTCTACCTCTCGTCTTGTGGAGCGTCGATCCACCACTTCCCTGCCTTCAACCAGGCCCCTGAGGACATTGGTGTCCGTGTACAAGGAGAAGCCTGATACGGAATAAGTGTGCATTAGACAGACATCAGTGGCCTCCCACCCGATACACCCACTCAGGCTGTCCCTACATCCCTCATTCGTCCACTACCCATCTCTACCAACCAGAATCCCCCATCATCCCTATCCCGCATCACTCCGTCGCCCTCATCCCTGCTCTGTTCAGCCAATCACGCACCCCTACTCTCCGCTCACCCTCTTTGCCATGTGTTCCCTCTGCTCCCACTCCATTCCCTCTATCTCTCCCCCAGCCCAACTTCATCCTTTTCTGCACGACCATTGACGTAAGTGGCAGGTACGTGATCCAGAGGTAATCGAGAAACCATCAATCCTCATGCCAGTGTATAATTGAGCAGCGGTGCAGGTGCGGACGGCAAGAAGATTAAGCCACAAAGGCTGGTCTGAACAGTTTGGGCAGTGTGGGTTGTTAGGCTCAGTGGGTCATTAAGCAACAGTGACGAAGAAAGAAAATTGTCGCCCAGGTGGGAAAGCCCTGAGTCGGAAAGGAGGTGATCCCACGACTATGAAAAGGTTTGTTTTGATGTTTGTTCAAGTGGATACTCGAATATATGTACCAGTGAGAGAGTACAGAAATCTTGCCACTTGATCATGGCAGTCGTTGTTAGAGCTAAGTCTCGGTGTGGGAACAGTCACAAGCCAGAACGACTGAGAATTGACTTCATTCTTGCAAGGGAAGCAAAGTGGTCTTCAGAAAGACGTCAAGAAGTCTGGTACTGAAGGACGACAGATTTGGCCAATCTGTCACTGTTGACTGAGAAACACGCGTGTGTCTGCGTGGGAAGAATAAGGAGACACGTTGCAATGCTCCTTTTCGAGGACTGCAGCACTGGAGTTTCCACGAACATTTTCAAAAAGAGAAGACTGTGGGAGGAAGCCATAATCCAATGTCTCCAAAGGAAAACGCAGGAATCATGACTCAAAAATGGATTGAATTAACATAAAACCCCTCAAGTTTTCAACATTTGAGGGAAGGTGAAATTGCAAATAGAGGTCATTGAACAATGAGTTGGTGGTCCTGCTTTTATCAAGAATACAGGAAACGGAGGAAAAATTGACATTGAAATTATCTTCGCTCGACGCATATAGCCACACACATCTCGAAGACAGCATAGTTTGGCACATGCACGAAAGCGTCACTATAGACATAGACATATATCTGTCGACGAAAGCCTCCGAGTGACTAATGACACACTAAAATCTTAACATCAATGTCTCTGGTAACATTCTTCAGCTGCCTGGGTCCATCTTCACGGACTTGCAGTTTTTTTTCAGGGCAGACAACGGCGTCCAAACCTCCTGAACACCTTTCGGCCTTTCGCATCCGCTGAAAAAGATGATATCTTGCAGACGTCACAATTCGCTGACTTCATAGAAGGAAAAAGCGTGCTGGTCTAATTGAAAGCTACTGGTAGGAGAGACAACTGAATTACTAACATTGACGACGGATATTTTTGGTCTCGATCAGCCTTGAAGTTTGGATGGAGTATCGCCATCCTCCCACACCAAGGAGGTGGTTGGACACTCCCTGAATCTGCTGCCTTCCTGTGCGGCCTCCTGCTGCAGCACACATCCTGGCTTGAGACAGCAGGGCGTCCATAGTTCGACCGCTGACCCATTAGCGCTGCTGCCACCTTCTGTAGCAACCACTCCGCATCCGCTCGGTTGCCAGGCGCTCTGATGCCCATTCTTAGCTCTCATGGTGATGGACGGTCAGCGTAATCGGAGCAAAGTCGCCATTGCCTGGCAATTAATTGTGGTGAGAGATGGGAAACCTGGCACGTCTGCGGAACCGAAGCGGTAATTTCCTGGAAAAGGGGAAATTCGGGCCAGGTGCCTTCGGTCGTAAAGTGAGCTCCGTCTCACGTGGGTGTGCGACACACAAGGCGAGCAGAGAGCGTCACAGCAGACCGTCCAGGCGGCGAGGTTAGCGGCAGCAATCAGGTGATGCCCGCAACACCTCTGGGCAGGGCCGGCTGCGGAGTGATTGGGGGCGCTGCTGACTAACGCTGCGTTCCTGCCAACTGCTGCCGCCTGCAGCACCACCGCCACCTTCCCGACCACCACCGCCACCACCACAACAGCACGACTCGCCGCTCGTGAACGTGATGATGGAACAGATGTGGTTATTGGATGATGTCGTTCCTGAATGGGAGGTCAGCGTCGGTGATGACCTGGGTATGGCGCTGCCTGCTTCGTCGTCCTAACTGCAGATCATCTCGCGGCCACTGACTGCATTCCTACACAGGTGAGTGTGTGAAGTTTGCAGCTAACGTGCCTTGTTGACATTTGATCATTGTTCTCCTGTCATTACTCGTCATTGTTTGCGGAATGCGCCTGCTTTATTGTTGTTTAGTATTATGCAAGGCTCCAGGAAACGGGGATGAGTGTCGATGGGAAATCTTTCTCTGCCTGGGGTGGTCTCCGGGTTCGTCATCGTAATCGTTATTCCGTCTACCTGTAATAAGTGTTCAGGAATCAAATTAATCTAATGAGAATTTATCATATAATTTATTTCCACGGTGCTAAAGGAATAAATGAGGTTTATGTAATAAGGATTACTTGGGCGTTAGCACTACGAACCTTACAGCCAAGGCCTCTAACAGGCTAACAGGTTACGTTTTCAATGGTGCGTTTACCACTCTCTCACCATACACGTTCTGCTCAATAGAAGGTCTCATTAATCACTGCGCATAGCTATTAAACCTGGAATTGAGGGACAACATTTCGTTGGCAGATAATGATGAAGTAGCCGTAAATGAGCTCGAGTTTCGCGAAAGGTCTCTTTCTAAAACTGGTAACGTAGCTACGGCTGCCCTAACCCCATTTCTTGGCGGAACTGAAGACTAAAAGCAAGCCCCGCTAGGGAGACCGAGTTGAATGGACCGAGGCGCAGGGAGGAAGTGAGGGAGTGGTGGCGGTCACTTATTGCCTGGGCCTCTGAGAACAGGAAGCGGGCTGGGTGGGCACGGTGGTGTGCGCGGAGTGAGGACGGCGGCCTGCAGAGAGTCCTTCCGTGCCGGCCAGCAGGCAGGCGTTGCAAACATTTGCATGTGCTACGCGCCCCACGCATACATTGTACACGCCTCCCCGCAGATCACGGAAGGGGAATCGGATTCCTCGTAAAAACTGGCAGCGGAAACCGCCACGCATCGGTGGACAGCGGACGCAGATATGCCTCCATTTCCTACAACCCCCCCCCCCTCCCCTAATAGTCTCGTCCTTCGCGTTTCTCTTTCTCCAGCCCTCCCCAACACCCCCCCCCCCCCCCCCATCCCCACCCCCTACCCCCTCTCTTTCTTTCTCCATTGTCTTTCTCCTGTCCGACCGTGTTTGCAACCCACCATGTTCCCGTCCCACACTTACAGCCCCCCCCCCCCCCTCCCCTTCTGCCCCTTCCATGTCTCTGTCTTCTCCTCAACTGGACTGGGATGCGCCCATCCTTCCCTCTAGTATTGTCACCCGAACTCTTACATGTCTATATATACTATATTGCATATCAACTCTCGGTGCGTGCATGTAGGCTCACTCGCACACAGCTACTCTTGCAGATGCGCTGAGCGGTAACTAATTCGGGCCTCGTGCATGAAAACACACACACACACACACACACACAAGTGCATGCACACACACACACACACACACACACACACACACACACACACAAGCTTGGATGCAGACAGCACGCACGTAAACATATAAGCACG
>JAWQFJ010027333.1:0-42500 GCA_034096865.1 Theodoxus fluviatilis
GGTCCGGAGCTCCCTCGATCCTTCCCGCTGCAGTGACCCAGATGAGTCAAAATGGCGGAGACAGTGCGAGTTGGGCTGGTATTCGGAGAGAACAGTGCCTGGAATGTGCTTCTCAGGGTCCGAGAATGGAAAAGTGTACATACATGTTAGTATTTGCTGTTCGAGTGTTCATTTGTATATATAGAGGAGTAGATGTATTGGGTATTTCTGGACATATACTGCCGAAAATTGTTTTATCGCTTGCAGTATACGTACGCTCTATGAATTATGTCCCTTGAATTGATCGAAATGAATCGAGGCCTCACAATTTCGACAAAATTGTATACAGTGTAATACGGGTTGCTTTTTTTCGTTGAAAAAGTTCCCGTGCCATTCGATATGTCACCATGGTGTGTTCTATGAAGTGAAAAACTGATGTGATATCTGAATCGTCAGTTATTTCGTCTATCGGCAACTTCTTCATCGATTCTGGCGCCAGGACGCAGCCATGTTCTTCCGCCTTGCGAGCTGATTGGCCGTTTCTCTAGCTGTAGGAGCGTCTCACTCGCCCTCGACTAGCCTTTCAGGGAGAATCGCGAGATTTCTGGCCAAACAAACGCGCCCCATGTCACGTAGGAAACGCCTAGCCCTCGCGATTCTCTCGAAATTTTTGGCGAAACAAACGCGCCCTAGGCAACTGTTAGGCATAGTATTTCGAGAGAATCTCGAGGGCTAGGTGTTGCCTATGATACTCGCTCATTAGCCGTAGGTAGTCTCGCTCGCCCTCGACTAGCCATCAAGGCAAGCCACTTGCCTAACAAACACGCCCTTAGACGTCTTGCTCGCTCTTGGTTTGCCGTCGAGGAGGGTACCTAGCGTAGACAGCGCGCCCAACCTCTCAAGAGTGAAGCACAGCGTTTTCAGGCGAGAGCGAAGACTTGACAAGCGCTGATACGCTGTGGTATTGTTGTGCAACCATGGTGCTGCTGTGCACTGTGGTGCTGCTGTGAACTGTGGTACTGCTGTGCACTGTGGTACTGCTGTGCACTGTGGTACTGCTGTGCACTGTGGTACTGCTTTGAACTGTGGCACTGCTGTGCACTGTGGCACTGCTGTGAACTGTGGTACTGCTGTGCACTGTGGTACTGCTGTGCACTGTGGTACTGCTTTGAACTGTGGCACTGCTGTGCACTGTGGCACTGCTGTGAGCTGTGGCACTGCTGTGAACCGTGGCACTGCTATGCACTGTGGTACTGCTGTGCACTGTGGTACTGCTGTGCACTTTGGTACTGCTGTGCACTGTGGTACTGCTGTGAACTGTGGTGCTGCTGTGAACTGTGGTGCTGCTGTGAACTGGTACTGCTGTGCACTGTGGTGCTGCTGTGAACTGTGGTGCTGCTGTGAACTGTGGCACTGCTATGCACTGTGGTACTGCTGTGAACTGTGGTGCTGCTGTGAACTGGTACTGCTGTGCACTGTGGTGCTGCTGTGAACTGTGGTACTGCTGTGAACTGTGGTACTGCTGTGAACTGTGGCACTGCTGTGAACTGTGGCACTGCTGTGCACTGTGGTACTGCTGTGAACTGTGGTACTGCTGTGCACTGTGGTACTGCTGTGAACTGTGGTGCTGCTGTGAACTGTGGTACTGCTGTGCACTGTGGTACTGCTGTGCACTGTGGTACTGCTGTGAACTGTGGTACTGCTGTGAACTGTGGTACTGCTGTGAACTGTGGTACTGCTGTGAACTGTGGTACTGCTGTGAACTGTGGTACTGCTGTGAACTGTGGTACTGCTGTGCACTGTGGTACTGCTGTGCACTGTGGTACTGCTGTGAACTGTGGTACTGCTGTGCACTTTGGTACTGCTGTGCACTGTGGTACTGCTGTGAACTGTGGTGCTGCTGTGCACTGTGGTGCTGCTGTGAACTGTGGTGCTGCTGTGAACTGTGGTGCTGCTGTGCACTGTGGTACTGCTGTGCACTTTGGTACTGCTGTGCACTGTGGTACTGCTGTGAACTGTGGTGCTGCTGTGCACTGTGGTGCTGCTGTGAACTGTGGTGCTGCTGTGCACTGTGGTGCTGCTGTGAACTGTGGTGCTGCTGTGCACTGTGGTGCTGCTGGCACTGTGGTGCTGCTGTGAACTGTGGTACTGCTGTGAGCTGTGGCACTGCTGTGAACCGTGGCACTGCTGTGCACTGTGGTACTGCTGTGCACTGTGGTACTGCTGTGCACTTTGGTACTGCTGTGCACTGTGGTACTGCTGTGAACTGTGGTGCTGCTGTGCACTGTGGTGCTGCTGTGAACTGTGGTGCTGCTGTGCACTGTGGTGCTGCTGTGAACTGTGGTACTGCTGTGAACTGTGGTACTGCTGTGCACTGTGGTACTGCTGTGCACTGTGGTGCTGCTGTGAACTGTGGTGCTGCTGTGAACTGTGGTACTGCTGTGCACTGTGGTACTGCTGTGAACTGCGGTACTGCTGTGTGCTGTGAACTGTGGCACTGCTGTGAACTGTGGCACTGCTGTGAACTGTGGCACTGCTGTGAACTGTGGCACTGCTGTGAACTGTGGCACTGCTGTGAACTGTGGCACTGCTGTGAACTGTGGCACTGCTGTGAACTGTGGCACTGCTGTGAACTGTGGCACTGCTGTGAACTGGTACTGCTGTGAACTGTGGCACTGCTGTGAACTGTGGTGCTGCTGTGAACTGTGGTACTGCTGTGAACTGTGGCACTGCTGTGAACTGTGGTGCTGCTGTGAACTGTGGTACTGTTGTGAACTGTGGTACTGTTGTGCACTGGGGCACTGCTGTGCACTGGGGCACTGCTGTGAACTGTGGTAATGCTGTACATTGACAAGTGAACGTATAGAGCGCTTGGGAAAAAACTGACTTCGATCTGGCTTTGGATTTTCGACTTTCCTGGTGCAAGCTAGGGGAATCCCCTGTCTATCGACGTTTCGGTTGGTTTGACGAGTAGGGTGACACTCGTGCAAAATTAACAATAGTTTTCTTGGTGGTTGGAAAGATACAAAACTTTCATTCACATGCTCTCAGTGCAAGGAAGATAGTACGTAGAATAGTGCGAAATTACGGCAGACTGTCCAAGTGCAGTCATTCAACAGCGAGCTATTTAGCCCTGCAGAGCGCGGGAGGTAAACCTTCCAGCAGGATTGTCGTCTGCTCATCAATTGCAGTTGTGAGGTGGACTTGATTGTACTCTGGGAACGATCTATTTTCCTTGAGAGGCTGCAGGACGAAGAGTGTGGAATGACATTGTGAAAGCAAATAAATATTCTCTATATACGCTCGTATCTAAGGTGAAAGGCAGGATGGATGGATGGGGTTTTAGGGCCTATCAGCCTTTGAAGGCTATGCAAGGCCATTTCTCGCGATAACCTTTTAAAGTAAGAACAAGATCAATCAAGTTACGATGTCCCTGTTTATTCATATCTTATGAATTGCGTAGGGATATGCGGTGGGTCAATTCTTGTAACACGCAACCCACATGGAGAATGAAAGGCAGTGTTGATGTGACTGGAAGACTGATGGGAATAAGCTGACTTTTCCTTGCGATCCTTATGTCTGGGCTTTTTTTTCTAGGAAAGGCTTGAGTGGGAATCAATGTGCACAAACATTTGTGTGTGTGTGTGTGTGTGTGTGTGTGTGTGTAATATATACCAGATAAAATGTGGCACTTCAGCTGTCTTTGAAGCGGTTTCATGGTGTCCATCTGACTTGCCCGACCATTGGAAGTTGCTTTTCACACACATACAACTGCCCACACACAGGTGTGCGTACAAACACCACATACAAATACACATATAACCCTCTAGAGTAACATACATTGTACAGCCATAGACACTGGTTGCCTCTCTCACTGGCTGCACACCCTGTCTGTGGGGCTTTCAGGGCCTGCTCCTGTAGCTCAGACTGGGGCGGCCCCACGCAGCCACATAAGAACCAGGGGTCATAAGGTCAGGTCAATCAGATCAAACTGTGTATTCTCATCACTCTGGAAGATGGACTCTCTCTCTCACCCACAACTTGATCACCTAACACCATATCCACCCTCAAGCACAGCTCTACTCACTCCTACCACTCTCACTCCCACTCACTCCTACCTACCACTCACTCCCACCTACCACTCGCTCCCACCACTTCCTCCTACCACTCACACCCACCACTCCCTCCTACAACTTACACCCACCACTCCCTCCTACCCACCACTCCCACCCACCACTCCCTCTCATCACTTCCTCCTACCACTCCCACCCACCACTCCCACCTACCACTCACACCCACCACTCACTCCCACATAAAATCAACACCCATCACTCACTCATGGTATCTTCTGGCAAATGGTCTTCTCCAAGCCTTCCATCTTGCGATAAGCTACACAGCAAAGGACAAATGACATCTTACAAACTGTGCGACATCATTATACAATATAAGACACTAGTCAGTCTTCCCTACCCCCCCCCCCCCCAAGTAAAAACACAACAAAACAAACTAACCCCATCTACACACACATACACGCTTACTGACCCCATTACATACAAACAAACACACACATTTAACACACACACACCTACCATGGTAAAATAATGTTCTCATTTTATGACAATTTGAGCAAATCCTCTTGTCTCCTTCAGAACACCATCACTACAAAACATAGTAAGTGAGCTTTAGGAACAATAAGAAAAGTGAACATGTCAGAAAGTACTGAAAACATTTATTGTGCTCAAAACAGGTCAAAGGTGACAGTTCCAATTCCTGAACTCGGTCATCTCACTTCCTTTGGAAGATGCTAATGAGTACAACCACCATTAAATAAATGGATAGATAAACAAATCTTGCAGTGCCAAGCAGTGGCAGAAGTCAACACAGCTATGGCAGCAAATCAAGGCACCTCATGTTGATTGTTGTACAGGTCACCTCTCCACAATCAAATGATCACATACACAAATGATTGTGGATTTACATAGCAACTGTACCTCAGTAAGACTGGTAAATCTCACAATATACATGTACAAGGCAGAATCTCTCCCTCTCTCTCTCACACCCACACAAACACAACCACCCACACCCACACAAACACAACCACCCACACAAACACAACCACCCCCACACACAAAATCCCCCCCCCCCCACAATCACACACAAACACAGACACAACTTCCCCCCCCCCCCCCCCCCCCACACACACAGACACACACACCTACAATCACAAACACACACACTCACACAGACACACACAAACACAGACACACACACACACACAATCACAACCCCCCCCAATCACACACACACATACAATCACAAACACATACACTCACAAACACATACACTCACACAGACATTCACACATAGACACACACACACAAAAACACACACATTCACACAATCCCCACACACACACAAACCCAACCCAACCCAACCCCCCCCCCCCCCCCACACACACACACATACAATCACAAACACACACACACACTCACACACACGCAAACACACACACACACACACACTCTACCACTACTTACATTGTTACCATTCACAGTCATGCCCCATACATGTCATCAGCCAGCTGGACTCGAGTGCTCTGCATGGTGGCATGGGACTTAGCATGTACTCTATCCAAACATCCCGGAGTCTTTCACCATGTCACACAAAGGACACAAAGACAGGACTAGAAGCTCTGCTATGGCCAAAATCAACAAGAGCCAAGTCAGGCGATAATACTGCAGCAATGGTCTTTGACTCATGATGCCCCATTGCATGGTCACCGCACTGTCATCGAAGTCAGCGAGCAGCCTACTTGGTCACAGTGCTCAAAGAAATATCCCTGGGTACTGCCTTACAGGGGAGACACGGGTATGAAGAAGCTCAAAATGTCATGTTCAGGTGATTTTTGACTTACAAGCATTTTTGAGTAGTTATAACTTTCTGAAATGCAATTCCAATAGTCTCTCTACTTACATTTTGCTACAAAAATGTCAAAATTGCAAAAAAGACCACTTTCCACTACTGAAAATTTTTGTCGTTTCTGTTAGAAATTCGAAGAAGATGGAAAAAGCTAGTTTTCCCTTGTTTTCTTTTTTCCTGAGTTTCTCAAAACCTTTTGTGAATTTGAAATTATGCAGAATATATTCTGAGCATTGTACAGATATGTAATTGTCAGGGTGGGTTTTATATGCATGAAGCAACATCTTGTCACAAGGGTTTGTGTTATTAGCCGCTAACTCAGCAGCTACACATACACAAAATTATTTTAAATATTTTTTCAAGTATATAAATTTAGTTAATATTCTTTCAATATATTTGGAATTTTCCCAAAAGGAAGTGGCAAGTTTTAGATATTGAAATTGCAAATCTAAGGAAACTAAAGTTTTAATTTTGCTGTATATAGTTTTGGAGCTGTACATATTTTTAAAAGATAGAAAATTATGTGTTATGGTGGTCATTAAAAAACCCCAACAGATTACCTACTTTATTTCCCATTGAATTAAAACTGGCTTTTATTTAATTTCATGAATATCTTTGAATTCCCATGCATAAAAGTTAGAAGACTCATTGCAGTAAAAATAACATCTCTATTCCCATGTCTCCCCTTACAGCTAATCAGTACCTGCAGGGTCAAAGGAAATCAGTACCTGCAGGGTCAAAGGTAATCAGTACGCGCAGGGTCAAAGGTTATCAGTACCTATAGGACCACAGGTAATCAGTACCTATAGGACCAAAGCTATTCAGTACCTGCAGGGTCAAAGGTAATCAGTACCTATAGGACCAAAGCTATTCAGTACCTGCAGGGTCAAAGGTAATCAGTACCTATAGGACCAAAGCTATTCAGTACCTGCAGGGTCAAAGGTAATCAGTACCTATAGGACCAAAGCTATTCAGTACCTGCAGGGTCAAAGGTAATCAGTATCTATAGGACCAAAGGTAATCAGTACCTGCAGGGTCAAAGGTAATCAGTACCTGCAGGGTCAAAGGTAATCAGTACCTGCAGGGTCAAAGGTAATCAGTACCTGCAGGGTCAAAGGTTATCAGTACCTATAGGACCAAAGGTAATCAGTACCTGCAGGGTCAAAGGTAATCAGTACCTGCAGGGTCAAAGGTAATCAGTACCTGCAGGGTCAAAGGTAATCAGTACCTGCAGGGTCAAAGGTAATCAGTACCTGCAGGGTCAAAGGTAATCAGTACCTATAGGACCACAGGTAATCAGTACCTGCAGGGTCAAAGGTAATCAGTACCTGCTGGGTCAAAGGTAATCAGTACCTGCAGGGTCAAAGGTAATAAGTACCTATAGGGTCAAAGGTAATCAGTACCTGCAGGGTCAAAGGTAATCAGTACCTGCAGGGTCAAATGTAATAAGTACCTGCAGGGTCAAAGGTAATCAGTACCTGCAGGGTCAAAGGTAATCAGTACCTGCAGGGTCAAAGGTAATCAGTACCTGCAGGGTCAAAGGTAATCAGTACCTATAGGGTCCAGTCCACAATGGTGCCAGGCTTCTCTCTTCCTGACATTTGGCCTCGGCACAAGCGGATCTGGATGATTGTGTTGAGTCTTCACTCCTTGCTTTTTCCTTTTCTCGCACGACGATTTTTCTGTTGTGCCAACTGCTGGTTCCTTTGAACCTGAAAAAACAAAAAGCAAACACATTTGCAATGTCAACCCATCTGATCTCAAGCCAAGGCAGATTTGATGGACGGATGGATGGAGTTTTAAGGCCTATCAGCCTTTGTAGGCTAAGTAAGGCCATTAAGCACGAAAATTACTAGAACAGTTTAGAAGAAACGCAAATCAAGTCTTGATGTCCCTAGCATCTTACGAATCGCGTAGGGAGACGCGGTGGGTCAATTCTTACCCCGAACCCACAGGGGGGGGGGGGGACAAGGCGGATTGGAACCAAGCAAACCTAGCACAGGGTCTGGGGTGGCACAACTATCAGGCAGCAAATACATCACAAGCAGAGAAATGGTCTCATGATCACACTGGACGTCAAATTACTTCTGACAAATTTGCATGTAGGTCTGGCTATGAGACCTCACACTCCATCCACACTTGCACTTGAGTTACAATCTGAAAGAAAATCTGCTAAGGCAAAAAAGAACAAAGTTGCGGCAGCAGTAACAGGGCAAAAAGAAAGAACAAGAAGGGCAAAGCCCATACGACTCACATGCTTGACCTTGACCTTTACATGACCTTGACCTTTACATGACCTTGACCTTCAGGTGTCCTTCAATGTCAAACAACTAAACCTAGCAATGACATCATACACTAAGAACTGCTTTACACATTTTTCCTACAAAAATACATGTGACCTTGACCCAAGGTCAAGGTCATCCAACACAAAGCTGTTAATTCAAGACATAGGAAGCACAATGGTGCTTATTGGCACTTTCTACCATGAGATATGGTCACTTTTAGTGGTTCACTACCCCATTTTGGTCACATTTCATAAAGGTCAAAGTGACCTTGACCTTGTTGACATGTGACCAAATGTGTATGATGATGAAAGTATAACATGTGTACTACAATGTTATGAAGTTTAGAAGAGTTATCTTCCATAGTTCAGGGTCAAGGTCACTTCAAAATATGTATACAATCCAACTTTAAAGAGTTCCTGTGACCTTGACCTTGAAGCAAAGTCAAGTCACTGTGTATGTTTTTGTACGCCTTGTCATCCTACACTATCATGCCAAATTGGGTGTTGATAGACTTAATAGTCTCCGAGAAAAATCCAACGTTAAAGTTTTTTACGGATTAAAGGACGCCCGGTCTGCCTGGACGCCCGGACAGACGCCTGGATGGACAACACAGGTGACCTATTATGAAAGTATAACATGTGTACTACAGTGTTATGAAGTTTGGAAAAGTTATCTTTCATAGTTCAGGGTCAAGGTCACTTCAAAATATGTATACAATCCAACTTTAAAGAGCTCCTGTGACCTTGACCTTGAAGCAAGGTCAATCAAACTGGTATCAAAAGATAGGGATTACTTTGCCCTATACACCAAATATAGGTCAGGTATCCAATCTCAAAAACTTCAGAGAAAATTAGGAAAATGTGAAAAATGGCTGTTTTTTAGACAACATTTATGGCCCCTGCGACCTTGACCTTCAAGCAAGGTCAAGTCACTATGTATGTTTTTTGACGCCTTGTCATCATACACCATCATGCCAAATTGTGTGTTGATAGACTTAATAGTCTCCGAGAAAAATCCAACGTTAAAGTTTTTCACGGACGCCCCGGACGCCCGGACGGACGACACGGGCGAGTACATACTCACTTTTGCTTCGCATGTGAGTCAAAAAAGGTCCAGTTCGTAGGTCTGACATTTTATTTACATATCAACAGTAAATTGGTTAAGCTCCTTTTAAGATGATTTTTCCCTTTTTGGCACATCATAGATGTTGAACCCAACACTCACAGTCACACAGAGCACATCGTACATAAATGTTGAACCAACACTCGCACAGTCACCCAGAGAAAAAGGTGCATCATAGATGTTCTCTTTATGCATATAGACATTCATGCTCATTCATGCACACACACGTTTACAACAAACAGCAACTACATAGGGTGGCAGTCGATATGGAATTGCAAGATATCCAGATTTTTCCCATTCCAGAGATTGAACCACAGCACTGCGCTTCTCACATAATCAAATGCCAAAATTGCATGCATAAATCCGCCTGTCAAAAGACCGGGTTTCAACAGGCGAGTAGAGGTTGAGGGGCTGACTGTGCACTCATGCAGGAGGTAAGACTACTGGATGTGGGGGTGCCAGGAGCTGGTCATCCACATATCAATGGGAAAAATGGTGTTGAGGAAGATGGTAAAAATGGTGTTGAGTCAGTTGGAATCTATTATTAAGCAGTATAAAATTTAAATTAATCCATTTTATGCACACCTTAACAATTACAACAATAATGAAAAGACAACAATACGAGCATAACAAAATTTTAAAAAACCACAACAAAGAATAAACCCGCCAAAATTTCAGGGTTGTATTTTATCCGCCATTTTCCCCTTTATTTCTATGTGGTACAAAAACCTATGCTTTGAGAAACCAAGAATCAAAAAGCAAACATCTAGATTTTCAGTGTTCTAACTTTTTCCCACACAAGGGCTCTAGAGTTTCCTCTCCATTGTGAGACATGCGAACTAGTTCTTCGCCAACATTTTCACTGAATCTTCTCTCGGGACGGGAAGGGTTGGGGGTAAGAACTGATCCAGCAAGCATCCCTGCTGGTTCCATAAGGGGGGAATAACTGCAGCAAGCATCCCTGCTGGTTCCATAAGGGGGGAATAACTGCAGCAAGCATCCCTGCTGGTTCCATAAGGGGGGAATAACTGCAGCAAGCATCCCTGCTGGTTCCATAAGGGGGGAATAACTGCAGCAAGCATCCCTGCTGGTTCCATAAGGGGGGAATAACTGCAGCAAGCATCCCTGCTGGTTCCATAAGGGGGGAATAACTGCAGCAAGCATCCCTGCTGGTTCCATAAGGGGGGAATAACTGCAGCAAGCATCCCTGCTGGTTCCATAAGGGGAGAATAACTGGTGAAAATCTGACTAGGCTTGCTCTTGTTCCAGCCACCTCTTCAGGGACAGTCTGTCTAGTTTGTCATTGTGTGGGTGCATTTTGAGGCATGTTTCATGCTAATACTGGCCAGTATTATTTAGTACAATGGTTTGACACCACACAGGGTTCATACAGGTTTTTAGATACAAAATTCCATGACTTTTCCATGACTTTCCATGTGCCTCAATAACATTTTCCATGACTTAGCGTACTGTGATACATGACAGTTTTAAAGAGAAAAGTGTATGGCGCACGACCAAACTCACGCACAATACACCCGTTGTAAAAAAAGTTCTAATTCTTTTTATTATATTTTACAGCAGATTGATTAAAAAAACTGTCATGTATCACAGTACGCTAAGGCTGCCTCTCCCATGTTGGACACATCAAACTCTTTTTCACAAAATCGCCACTTTGCCATCCCATTCAGTTTCACTCGCATGACCCACTCACGGTATTTTTCGTCTCGTGTCCATGTGTCTTGAAATCGACACTTTCCAGGCATGATGATAATCTCAAAGAAACACTGCACCACAAACAAAGCAAGCTCTTTTCACTTTCTCCAACTGACCTGACCGGCGTGGAAATGAAACCAGGTCACCTAGCCAAAGAACCAATCAGGAAGCAGAAGACAAACGAGCCTTCAAAATTAACCAATGGGATGCAAGGGCACGTTTTCCTGTCGTTCGCAGCGTGTAAAAATAGATTGAGAGTTTCGCGCGAAGCACAGCCTAGAAAACTTTTTTTCTTTCTTTTTTTATATTAAATTCCATGACTTTCCATGACATAAAATTGAAATGCCATGATTTTCCAGGCCTGGAAAATGAAATATCAAATTCCATGACTTTCCAGGTTTTCCATGACCTGTACGAACCCTGACCACAAATTTGCACAGAACTGAAAATCCACCAATAATTGAAGAAAAATATGACATCATTAAAAACTGGGGGGAAAAAAAGAAAATAAAATAGTGACTGTACTACTGGATCCTCTCTCATCCAAAACTATTTCTTTTGTGTTATTTTCCCCCCTAATGGTAAGCAACTGCCCATCTGAATGATCTAAAAGCATCAGGTGGAGAATAGTGACTGCTGCCACCATTCCAGTGATGGAATTGGTAAGAAACCAAGGACAAACCACTCACAGAATTGTGTGACTGTGCTTGAGAAAATGGCTACAATACGAGAAATAACTAAATCAGTGATTTCAACCACAATATCATTTATCTATCCATGCATATTCCAGAAAATAAAAATGTTTATAGATAAAATATAATTTTTTTTACAGTGATGTGAATGTAAGGAAAACATATGTGACTTAATGTGCAAATAGCATTACTCAGTATTTTCTTGAAGCTATTTTTCGCACTTTAGCTTCATTTCTCATTCACAGTCACACGTCTTCTGACACAGGTGTGTACATACTTGCTGGTGGACTCTCTCCATCATTTCTTGGCGTGAGGTGACGAACGCCGCCACCTGCTCCTCTGTTACCTCAGGCAGCACAAAGCCGTCTTCGACAGACACAATTTCCATCTGCCAAGATGAAGAACACCCTGAGACTTTCACTGAAAACTTGAGGTCAAGCTTACTCCTCCTCATTTAAATTAAACAGGATACAAAAGATTGATGGATGGATGGATGGATGGATGGATGGATGGAGTGAGTTATACGGCCTATCAACCTTTGAAGGTTATGTAAGGCCACTAAGCACGAAAATCACTAGAGCAGTTTTTAGAGTAAACGCAAATCAAGTCACGGTGTCCCTAGTTATTTGCCTCTTACAAATCGCGTAGGGAGATGAGGTGGGTCAATTCTTACCCCAAACCCACAGGGAGAGATACAAAAAATGAAACTGTTAACATTTCTTCCCTTGTTCACTGCTAACGTCAGTTCTGCGCTGCAGATAATTAAAGTATGAATATCTGGATACACAGAAAAAGGTGATATAATGCAAACAGATGAGGAAAATCACATGTCAATAATCACCATATGGGGAAATGGTGTGTGTGTGTATGTATGCCTGTGTGCGCGCCGGTGTGTATGTGCCTGGATGTGTCTATGTGTGCATATATGCCTGTATGTATGTGCCTGTGTATATGTGTGTGTGCCTGTTTGTATGTGTGTGCCTGTTTGTATGTGTGTCTATGTGTGTGTATGTGCCTGTGCCTGTATGTGCCTATGTGTGTATGTGCCTGTGTGTGTGTGTGTGTGTGTGTGTGTGTGTGTGTGTGTGTGTGTGAATGTGTGTGTGCACATGTATATTTCAGGGATGAAAAGTGGGTAACCAAAAAAAGCCTGAACTTTTTTTCGGGTATGCAATATTGAAGCGGCGAAGCACAGGACTAGGAGGCAGGACTATCACTACTTGTTTCACCAACAACTTTAATGGACTTGCTGGAGAAGTACAGGAACTGGCAATTTTAGTGGAAAGCCTGCAGCACTTGGCATGAAGCCATGGATTCTCTTCTAACTTGGCTTTTTTTTTTTTTTGGGGGGGGGGGGGGAAGGAAGTCTCTAATGTCAACAGCTTTTCTCTTCTCAGCTCTTGCATTGTGAGCCTGATTAGTGGACTGGGAACATCTAGCTTCAGGTCGCTTTGGAAGGCATGCAACAAAATGGTTGGGACGCCCGTTTTTTCTTCGGATCCCCATTTTGGTCCACATAATGGCTGGGTTGGCTCCTGCAGGGTTTGACTCAAGCACTCTTGGATTGATCACTCTGTATAGATCTTGCCTTTGGGGACCTTCATTTCCATACTCAGAAAGCCAGTCTCCTTAAAAAACAAACAACCTGAACCCTCTAAAAAGTCAGGATAACGGACCCAAAAAACCCTGAAAATTTTCATCCCTGATATTTGTCCTCCACAACTCTTCATTAAATTATGGTAGGTAAAAGACTGTCAAAAACCCAGCAAACCAATCAGCAGGGATTCCCAGGAAAACATTTACCTCCAGTATTGACCGGGGATGCCGGGCGAACATGAGAAAAAAAGGAGAAAATCCAGTGGAAGCTTGCTTCTGGGTGTTGATGGAATAGGCCACATCCTCAGAACTTCATCCCACTCATGGCCGTCGTGGCACACCTTGGTCAGTCTCTCCCTGACGGTTCTCTTGACTCGCATCAGCAAGCCCCTGATTTGTGGGTGGCAGTCGGGCACCATGCACATGTCTGTGCCAGGGCTCAAGCCCAGTTCAGCGTTCACCTATGGACAAAATAAATAAACAAACAAACTTATCCTCTCTACGTTTATGTCATGTGCAAAAAGCCATCATTCCAATATCAAATACTGCAACAATTTGGCATACGAAGCGCTGTGCCTTCCCACAAAATCTGCAATGTTCCAATACAAATATTTTACTTGAAACGTCACCTTGTCCCCCCAAATTCTTCCATTTTCATGCTTTTTGTGTGAGCATAGGCCATGAAAAAAAGAGAGAAAAAAGTTACAGTTATGAACAACACAGGGACAGAATGCAATTTGTTGTTTACCATTGATTTCTTTTTTCTCCCCCATGATAGAAATGAAAACAGAAGTTTCAGGACGGTAGGTTACAGTAACCACAGCATTTTGTTATTGGCCTTATTTTCTTTCTGTGGCTTCAAGCAGTCCTCTGCATGTCATTGCATGCTCATGCATATGCATGCCATAGCACCCTTGTGCATATGCATGTTACAGCACACTCATGCATATGCATGCCATAGCACCCTTGTGCATATGCATGTTACAGCACACTCATGCATATGCATGTTACAGCACACTCATGCTTATGCATGCCATAGCACCCTTGTGCATATGCATGCCATAGCACCCTTGTGCATATGCATGTTACAGCACACTCATGCATATGCATGCCATAGCACCCTTGTGCATATGCATGCCATAGCACCCTTGTGCATATGCATGTTACAGCACACTCATGCATATGCATGTTACAGCACACTCATGCATATGCATGCCATAGCACCCTTGTGCATATGCATGTTACAGCACACTCATGCATATGCATGCCATAGCACCCTTGTGCATATGCATGTTACAGCTCACTCATGCATATGCATGCCATAGCACCCTTGTGCATATGCATGCCATAGCACCCTTGTACATATGCATGTTACAGCACACTCATGCATATGCATGCCATAGCACCCTTGTGCATATGCATGCCATAGCACCCTTGTACATATGCATGTTACAGCACACTCATGCATATGGTCAAAAGTACAGAGGTGAGCAGAGGGTCAATTTCAATACCCATCAGTGAAACTTTGCCTCACAAACTCAAACTTCAACACATGCTGACTTCAAACTTGCTGTGACTTATTCCAAAAGGCTCATTTTCAAGTTCTTTTTCACACACACAAAAAGTAAATCCTAATAATTATTTTCTGCCAAAGTTGTTTTTGGGAGACCTTCTTTTCAACAGACTTGCTGAGAAATAAAATTTGTAATCCAAAATAATAATTTTGATGTATAAAGTCTGTTCACAACATTTGTGTAAGACTAGCACCATCGTCTTCAAAGGTTAAAATTCCACACAAAGATTCTGTCTTACCCCATGCAATCAGTGTCACTACATGCTACAATGGTTGTATTTCATGGTTAAGTTTAAAAAAAATCAGAAAACTTTTGTTTTGACTTGATAAAACAACATTTTAACGACCGAGACAAAAATTGCGTTAACATTTTGCAACTTTATCTTCAAATAAATCAAACATGTTTTATCTTTTTTTTGACATGAAGTGGATTTTCCTGCAATTGTGTGACTGCAAAATAATTGTGTGTTGCAAAAATCTAGATATTTGATATATTTTAGGAAAAAAATGAAAACAAGTTCCGGGCCTTATTAGTTGTGTACAGACCAAAGTGCTCAATTTTGAGGGAAAACAGCTAAAATCAGATGGTGTGTGCATTATTATGTTATCAAGTTGTTGGTAAATAGGACTATTGATTATTCAGCTTTGCTGTGGTCTTTTTGTTAGGACTGAAATCACACTCTGCATGTACTTTTAGTGAGGAAAACCATGGCAAGTGGAATTAAGAATGGTGTTAGTGTTGTGAACATCCAAAAACCACAAAAATCAACTTTAAAACTTGGTGGGGATAAAGAATTAAAACCTTCTGGTTAAGTTCTACATTGTTGAACACAGACACACTCTCAAGATTCCATTTAGGCACATTTTTAGAAAAACACACTCTGTTCACAACATTATGCACACATCTGTGTGTGTAATGTTGCAAACAAACTTATCTAGCTATATACAGAAGGCCAAACAATAATTAAACCAAACCACCATTTCATTCTACATGTATTATTACTATAAACATTCTTGTACAAGAATCAAACCAAAATTTTGTTTTTCTAGATCTTTCATGTAGTTCATAACAATACACCATCCAGTTCATAACATTACACCATTAAAGTACATTACAAGAGCAACAAATATTCAATGGCTATTTTAAGTTTTAATGAATACATCAATGTTGACAGAATATTCAGTTTTGTTAAATTGAATGTTTTGGTGATCAATAACTGTTTCATCACACTTTTAAAAATTGGTTTTGTGTTATGTTGTGAACAAAATGGTGTTATGTTATGAACAAACACGCACTCTTTTTTTTACTGCACGTAATAAGAGCATGGTGTGCATGGGAAGGAGTGCAAAATGTAGCTGTCTTCCTTATGCACCTTCTGAAACATTGTTCCTGATTCAGAATGTAAAATTTGTCACACAAAAAAAAAGAAGTTTGTCACGGTGTAATGTTGTGAACAGACATTGATCAGAATTCAATTTTTGGGGTTTACAAAGAGTATATTCAATTATTTTTATTTTCTGATTTCACTTTTAAGTTTTCTGATGTCCATTGCTAAACTTGGACTGTGAGAATAAGTACATAATGGTCCAACAGATGTGCTTAAATGGAAAAAATGTAACCATTTAAAATGGTCGAAAGACTGAAGTATGTATCTAATGATATATACATTCCCAATGCAATTGCTTTTCTTTAAATATGTGTTTGTTACATTTAGAATACATCTAAAAACTGTTTAATACTAAAATTGACATATTTAATGCTTAAAGCATGACTTTCAATGAGGAATTGTGTTGTGGCGTTATGTTGTGAACAGACTTGTTATTATCTTTTCTATAGTCTTTGTTTACTAGTTTTCAGTTCAAATTTGTAATGTGTATGACAGTTTTGACTCATGTGGTGAGTTCTGAAGATGTAATAATAAAGATTTCCGCTTTTTAAAGTCTATACAGTGTGTGTTTGAAATGTGTGATGGTGTTAATGTTGTGAACAGACTCAAAATCTTTTTTCAAAAATGCAACCAAACAAAGCATCATCTTAAATTTATGTGTTGTGAAGTTGATTCTCATGACAAATCCTACCATATTCATGCAAAACTGTTAAGTTTTCATAAAGTTTACTTTTAGGAACTCATGTAACAGCTCTCTGCTCACCTCCGTACTTTTGACCATATGCATGCCATAGTGCCCTTGTGCATATGCATGTTACAGCTCACTCATGCATATGATGCATTCTCAAAAGGTGAAGCCTAAAATGGGACAAACATGTCAAAATTTGAATGACAAAAAAAAGTTTCATTTCAGTTTTTACATTGCCTACTAACTAAATTTTCATAAAAAGCAAGCAAAAAGATACTATGAAACTTCATTTGCATATTATAGCATGATGAATAAGAAATAATGGTGTATGTCAATCATGACAACAGACAAAGTGAGACTATTACTGCCATATTACAGGAGTAGAGTACAATGATGCAGCTCATATAAACAGTAACTACATATACAACTCTCAAAACACAAATCATTTTTTTGCATCTATTTTTTCCTATATTTTTTTTTAACTTCACTTTGTCTTTGTCACAATTGACATAAACCAATATCAAGAAGTTCTCTCAAAGCTAAGAAACTGAACGCAACAAAAATTATGTAGAAATATATTTTTCTTTTGCATGTATTTCACTAAGAATACAGCATATAATCAATAATTGGACCCATACTATTTGAGTTATCAATGAAGTCTGGAGACAAAAGGCTTGTTCAGGAGTATGAAGCGCTGCATGAGCGCTTCATGTTGGTAATTGATTGCTGTTTGCCTCTCGTGAACACCTACAGATTTTGTGCAGCGCTTTACTTGTTAAAGGGAGGTAAATCTTCTGCGCCACATGTTGTGTTGCTAGATGCTAACAAAGTGTTTTCTTTGCCACAGACATCGTTTATGCACGTTTAAATGTATTCTGCAAGTCCACTACCGTGTCATCCTTAATGCCATTACTCGCGCACCCAGAGCGCTTAGGGCAAATAAAGCCCGTTCCAGTCCCAAAATGATGTTTCTGAGGGTTATGTAATGCATCGACAGCCAGTGTGGGATCAAAGACTTTATTTTGAAAATTGTCTGAATCACCTCAGATGCATGCTTTTCTGTGATGCAGAGCACTGAGTGAATCACGCCCCAAAATTGCTGTTCAGGAGTGAAACGCGCTGCGCCTCCTGAACAAGCCTTAAGTATTGTGTAGTGAAACTTACTACTAAATACTAATGTGTGTAGGTTCACACATTGAAAGCACACCACTGACAGAGTACAAGTACCCGTGGTACAGGTCCAAGTACCCGCGGTACAGTGCCAAGTACCCGTGGTACAGGTCCAAGTACCCGTGGTACAGTGCCAAGTACCCGCGGTACAGGTACAAGTACCCGTGTTACAGGTCCAAGTACCCGTGGTACAGTGCCAAGTACCCGTGGTACAGGTCCAAGTACCCATGATACAGTGCCAAGTACCCATGGTACAGGTCCAAGTACCCGTGGTACAGGTCCAAGTACCTGCGGTACAGTGCCAAGTACCCGTGGTACAGTGCCAAGTACCCGTGGTACAGGTCCAAGTACCCGTGGTACAGGTCCAAGTACCCGTGGTACAGGTCCAAGTACCTGCGGTACAGTGCCAAGTACCCGTGGTACAGTGCCAAGTACCTGTGGTACAGGTCCAAGTACCCGTGGTACAGTGCCAAGTACCCGTGGTACAGTGCCAAGTACCCGTGGTACAGTGCCAAGTACCCGCGGTACAGTGCCAAGTACCCGCGGTACAGTGCCAAGTACCTGTGGTACAGGTCCAAGTACCCGTGGTACAGTTCCAAGTACGCGTGGTACAGTTCCAAGTACCCGTGGTACAGGTCCAAGTACCCGCGGTACAGTGCCAAGTACCTGTGGTACAGGTCCAAGTACCTGTGGTACAGGTCCAAGTACCCATGGTACAGGTCCAAGTACCCGCGGTACAGGTCCAAGTACCTGTGGTACAGGTCCAAGTACCTGTGGTACAGTGCCAAGTACCTGTGGTACAGGTCCAAGTACCCGTGGTACAGTGCCAAGTACCTGTGGTACAGTGCCAAGTACCCACGATACAGTGCCAAGCACCCATGGTACAGTGCCAAGCACCCTTGGTACAGGTCCAAGTACCCGTGGTACAGTGCCAAGTACCTGTGGTACAGTGCCAAGTACCCACGGTACAGTGCCAAGTACCCGCGGTACAGTGCCAAGTACCCGTGGTACAGTGCCAAGTACCCGTGGTACAGAGCCAAGTACCTGCGGTACAGTGCCAAGTACCTGCGGTACAGTGCCAAGTACCTGCGGTACAGTGCCAAGTACCTGCGGTACAGTGCCAAGTACCTGTGGTACAGTGCCAAGTACTCATGGTACAGTGCCAAGTACCCGCGGTAAAGTTCCAAGTACCCGTGGTACAGGTCCAAGTACCTGTGGTACAGGTCCAAGTACCCGTGGTACAGTGCCAAGTACCTGTGGTACAGGTCCAAGTACCCATGGTACAGGTCCAAGAACCTGTGGTACAGGTCCAAGTACCTGTGGTGCAGGTCCAAGTACCCGTGGTACAGTGCCAAGTACCTGTGGTACAGTGCCAAGTACCTGTGGTACAGGTCCAAGTACCTGTGGTACAGTGCCAAGTACCTGTGGTACAGTGCCAAGTACCCGTGGTACAGTGCCAAGTACCCGTGGTACAGGTCCAAGTACCTGTGGTACAGTAACAAGTACCCGTGGTACAGGTCCAAGTACCCGTGGTACAGGTCCAAGTACCCGCGGTACAGGTCCAAGTACCTGTGGTACAGGTCCAAGTACCCGTGGTACAGGTCCAAGTACCCGTGGTACAGGTCCAAGTACCCGTGGTACAGGTCCAAGTACCTGTGGTACAGGTCCAAGTACCCGTGGTACAGTGCCAAGTACCCGTGGTACAGTGCCAAGTACCTGTGGTACAGTGCCAAGTACCTGTGGTACAGGTCCAAGTACCTGTGGTACAGTGCCAAGTACCCGTGTTACAGGTCCAAGTACCCGTGGTACAGGTCCAAGTACCTGTGGTACAGTGCCAAGTACCTGTGGTACAGTGCCAAGTACCCACGGTACAGTGCCAAGTACCTACGGTACAGGTCCAAGTACCCGTGGTACAGGTCCAAGTACCTGTGGTACAGTGCCAAGTACCCACGGTACAGGTCCAAGTACCCGTGGTACAGTGCCAAGTACCCGTGGTACAGGTCCAAGTACCTGTGGTACAGGTCCAAGTACCTGTGGTACAGGTCCAAGTACCCGCGGTACAGGTCCAAGTACCCGTGGTACAGTGCCAAGTACCTGTGGTACAGTGCCAAGTACCTGTGGTACAGGTCCAAGTACCTGTGGTACAGGTCCAAGTACCTGTGGTACAGGTCCAAGTACCTGTGGTACAGGTCCAAGTACCTGTGGTACAGTGCCAAGTACCTGTGGTACAGTGCCAAGTACCTGTGGTACAGTGCCAAGTACCTGTGGTACAGGTCCAAGTACCTGTGGTACAGTGCCAAGTACCTGTGGTACAGGTCCAAGTACCTGTGGTACAGGTCCAAGTACCTGTGGTACAGGTCCAAGTACCCGCGGTACAGGTCCAAGTACCTGTGGTACAGGTCCAAGTACCCGTGGTACAGGTCCAAGTACCTGTGGTACAGTGCCAAGTACCCGTGGTACAGTGCCAAGTACTCATGGTACAGTGCCAAGTACCTGTGGTACAGTGCCAAGAACCTGCGGTACAGGTCCAAGTACCCATGGTACAGTGCCAAGTACCCGTGGTACAGATACAAGTACCCGCGGTACAGTGCCAAGTACCCGCGGTTCAGTGCCAAGTACCTGTGGTACAGTGCCAAGTACCCGCGGTACAGTGCCAAGTACCTGCGGTACAGGTCCAAGTACCCGTGGTTCAGTGCCAAGTACCCGTGGTACAGGTCCAAGTACCCGCGGTTCAGTGCCAAGTACCTGCGGTACAGTGCCAAGTACCTGCGGTTCAGTGCCAAGTACCCGTGGTACAGATCCAAGTACCCGTGGTACAGGTCCAAGTACCCGCGGTACAGTGCCAAGTACCCGCGGTTCAGTGCCAAGTACCTGTGGTACAGTGCCAAGTACCCACGGTACAGTGCCAAGTACCCGTAGTACAGGTACAAGTACCTGCGGTACAGTGCCAAGTACCGGC
This sequence comes from Theodoxus fluviatilis, assembly GCA_034096865.1. NCBI lineage: Eukaryota > Metazoa > Mollusca > Gastropoda > Cycloneritida > Neritidae > Theodoxus > Theodoxus fluviatilis. The sequence goes on from JAWQFJ010027333.1 coordinate 21,085, forward strand.
GGTACAGTGCCAAGTACCCACGGTTCAGTGCCAAGTACCCGTAGTACAGGTACAAGTACCTGTGGTACAGTGCCAAGTACCCGTAGCACAGGTACAAGTACCTGCGGTACAGTGCCAAGTACCCGCGGTACAGGTCCAAGTACCCCTAGTACAGGTACAAGTACCTGTGATACAGTGCCAAGTACTCATGGTACAGTGCCAAGTACCTGTGGTACAGTGCCAAGTACCTGCGGTACAGGTCCAAGTACCCGTGATACAGGTCCAAGTACTCATGGTACAGTGCCAAGTACCCGCGGTACAGGTACAAGTACCTGCGGTACAGTGCCAAGTACCCGTGGTACAGTTCCATGTACCCGTGGTACAGTGCCAAGTACCCGCGGTACAGGTCCAAGTACTCGTGGTACAGTGCCAAGTACCCGTGGTACAGGTTCAAGTACCTGTGGTACAGTGCCAAGTACTCATGGTACAGTGCCAAGTACCCGTAGTACAGGTACAAGTACCTGTGGTACAGTGCCAAGTACCTGCGGTACAGTGCCAAGTACTCGCGGTACAGTGCCAAGTACCCGCGGTTCAGTGCCAAGTACCTGCGGTTCAGTGCCAAGTACCTGCGGTACAGTGCCAAGTACCTGCGGTACAGTGCCAAGTACCTGCGGTACAGTGCCAAGTACCCGCGGTACAGTGCCATGTACCCGTGGTACAGTGCCAAGTACCTGCGGTACAGTGCCAAGTACCCGCGGTACAGTGCCAAGTACCTGTGGTACAGTGCCAAGTACCCGCGGTACAGGTCCAAGTACCCGCGGTACAGTGCCAAGTACCCGCGGTACAGTGCCAAGTACCTGCGGTACAGTGCCAAGTACCTGCGGTACAGTGACAAGTAATAACACTTGTCACATCTTTTTGGGAAAATTCGAAATACTTTTGGAAAGGATATTTACTTATTTTATTTACTCAAAAGAATCTCCATTTTTAGAACACATTTAATGTATATCTGCTGACCTAGGGGCTAATATCACAAACCCATGTGACAAAATGTTGCTACATGCAATAAGAACACACCCTAAAAATTACAGATCTGTACAAAGATCCAAATATTTTCTGCATAATTTCAAGTTCACAAAAAGTAGTTAACAAGAAAACATGAAAAAAAGAAATATTGCTTTTTCCATCTTCTATGTATTTCTAATAGTGCCGGCAAAAATTATCAGAGGGGTAAGGTTCTTCTATTGCATTTTAAAATGTTTTCTATTGTGTTTTAAGTAGAGAGACTATTGGAATTACGTTGCAGAGGGTTGAACCAACAACAAAATGCTCAGAAGTAAAAATCACCAGAAAATGACATTTTGACTGTTTCTATAGTGGTGTCTTCCCTTACATTTGGATCGCAGCACTTCATCTTTATCCTTCAGGTCAGCTGACAACGGCTGTCATGATCAACCTCAAGTTTTCCCCCACCACATAATCTGAATAAACAAACGTTCTGGCAAACTTCCTTAGGGTTGAGATGATTGAGCTTGATGTGCAGATGTATAAGAACCACACAAACTGAACTTTGATAGTGTGCTGAAAGAAAGACATGCATTTCATTTTAACATGCCTGCTAGTGTCCCATTTGCCAGACGGACAAATCTTACACACATTGCATTTGCCACAAGTTTTTATTGCATCAAACATCGCTGCATGGCTGTTGTTATCTTATGTATATCTTCTATATATTCTTGTTATAAAAACCGCTGGCGCTGAACCTCCAGGTTTTGGCATTAAAAAAACACAATAAATCATACAAAAATGTGTCTTTTAGCTTGGGGCCTACACATCACACAGCACATGGAGACAATCACAGACCTACACACCACACAACACATGGAGACAGACAGTCACAGACCTACACACCACATGGAGACAGACAGTCACAGACCTACACACCACAACACATGGAGACAGTCACAGACCTACACACCATACAACACATGGAGAGAGACAGACACAGACCTACACACCACACAACACATGTAGACAGTCACAGACCTACACACCACTACACATGGAGACAGTCACAGACCTACACACAACACATGGAGACAGTCACAGACCTACACACCACAGCACATGGAGACAGTCAAAGACCTACACACCACAAAACACATGGAGACAGACAGTCACAGACCTACACACCATCTTTGAAGTGCTGCAAGAACAAAACAAAACAAACGAAATGTTTTTCCCCCTTACTCTGATTATTCCTTGTTTCGGAGACGACTGTGATTTTGACTTTTGAGTAGGCCTACACGAACACACAAGCTCGATACAGCCGGCAACAAGCTAGTTCGCCGGGCGGGACAGTGAAATAGATCTATTTTACTTAGAATGTCGATCAATATAGGGCAACGTACTTATTTTTTTAATCAGGGATTGACTAAATCATCATATTTTTGTGACACTGAGACCAGACCATCAAAACAATTAGCACTAGGCCTTGAATCAAATCGTCATACGAGATCTTACGTTGACTGCAAATGTACAACAGTGCCGCGTGATTGTGTCGACATTCAGTTAGTTCGCTGGGCGATTCCAGGCTTTTAACCAGCGAAGGCAACGATCTAGATGGTACATATACTTTACCGGTTTCACAAATGGAATGAATTTGACGCCAACACAGCGTAGTATCGCTTTTTTGCGTCTGCTGGTAGACGTTCATCATACAAAGAAGCCAAATGTTGTTTTGTGAACGTAGGAAAAGAGTTTGACTCGATTAGGCTCTTACATCTATTGACTATCGAGGGAGGTGCTTCCGAGTGTACGAAATCCATTATCCTCAAAATTCTACTCGCAAATGACGTCACGTTGTTGATGACGTCACACATTACGCAATTTCGCCATTCCATGAATCGCGTATTTGGGGAGGCACTCTGGAGTGTACGACCTTAAAAAACCACTTTTAAAGTCTCGATTCTGAAAATTTGATACATTCAATCGGACCTAACTTCCAGTTAGTGTGCAAAATCTCAAGGAAATCCGTCCAGTAGTTTTTGAGATATAAGCCGTGGAGTCGGGACAGACACACACACAGATAGACAGACAGACAAAGTCTGTAGGACCTCCAGTAAACCTGGAGGGATAAATCAATGAGGATGAACTTCTAATGCTTATAATATAAATAATACAGGCATGTAAATGAGGCTGCAGTAATGACACAGCACCTTTTGAGAATGCCTCATATGCATGTCAAAGTACACTCATGCAAATGAAGGTCACAGCATCTTTGTGTATATATGCATGTCATAGTGCACTCACGCATATGCATGTTATAGCGCATGCATGCATAAGCACGTTATAGCGCACTCATGCATATGCATATCATAGCCTACTGATGCAAGATAAGGAAATGGAACAGAAACGTTTGAATGCTATCACTAGCGTGAAATGAAATGAAATGAAACAGCTTAGGTTCATTAGCAGGCTCCTCCTACCCCAATTCTCTATCTCACATGCACACACAGACACACACACACATGTGCCAGCAGACATGCACACACAGACACACGCACACATGTGCCAGCAGACATGCACACACAGACACATACACACATGTGCCAGCAGACATGCACACACAGACACACACACACATGTGCAGACATGCACACACAGACATGTGCCAGCAGACATGCACACACAGACACACACACACATGTGCCAGCAGACATGCACACACAGACATACACACATGTGCCAGCAGACATGCACACACAGACACACACACACACATGTGCGTGCAGACATGCACACACAGACACACACACACATGTACAGACATGCACAAACAGACACACACACACATGTGCCAGCAGACATGCACACACAGACACATACACACATGTGCCAGCAGACATGCACACACAGACACACGCACACATGTGCCAGCAGACATGCACACACAGACACATACACACATGTGCCAGCAGACATGCACACACAGACACACACACACATGTGCAGACATGCACACACAGACACACACACACATGTGCAGACATGCACACACAGACACACACACACATGTGCAGACATGCACACACAGACACATACACATGTGCAGACATGCACACACAGACACACACACATGTGCAGACATGCACACACAGACACACACACACATGTGCCAGCAGACATGCACACACAGACACACACACATGTGCAGACATGCACACACAGACACACACACACATGTGCGTGCAGACATGCACACACAGACACACACACGTGTGCAGACATGCACACACAGACACACACACACACATGTGCCAGCAGACATGCACACACAGACACACACACACATGTGCCAGCAGACATGCACACACAGACACACACACGTGTGCAGACATGCACACACAGACACACACACACACATGTGCGTGCAGACATGCACACACAGACACACAGGTGTGCAGACATGCACACACAGACACACACACACACACGTTCGTGCAGACATATACACACACACAGACATGCATGCAGACACACACACACACACACGCGTGCACACATAGACACACACACATGTGCGTGCAGACACACACACATGTGCGTGTAGACACACACACAAGATATTCTTCTGCAGCAGCCTTCAAAGTTTCCAATCATGTTGCATTGGGTGACTTCACTAGGAATCAAGAGAAGCTAATCATCCAGACTTTGGAAACGCTGGCTCTACTCGTGACTTCACTGCTGCGGTGAATAACTTCTGACTTACCGCGTTACAAAATTCTGCATCCTGGTCAGCCAGCAGCTGTTTCGGTAGACCAAGTCTGCCAATGGACAAAGAACACTGTGACAGGCAAAACTGCACGTATTCAGACACAGATGCCAATAGTGAGCTGTCAATTTGTAGTCTTACGATTCTTTCAGTATAACAAATACTCTGTCCATTTCTGTATAGTTCACATATAGCCGAGTAGTTCGAGCAATTGACTGACAGTTAGTAGTAGGTACCGGCAGCCTCTATACAGCTATGCAGGAAACGCCAAAATTGCTTGAAATTTTGCCTTTTTTCAGAAGAGATTTCTCCATTCTGTTTGTTTTTCAAGCAATATTAAACATGGGAATAAAAAGTTTGAATCTTCTTCTATCGATTGCAGCTAATTAATATTAGTTTAATGCAAGAACGCAAGTGTAAAAATTAATTAGAAAAGCAATCCCACATGCTGAAAGCGCAGCGTTTGCAGCGCTGGCCGCCACTGGTTTCCCGTCTCGCGTGGTTGCCGGAATCGGGTCACCATGGAAAATTCCATTGCGCGTGTGTAAAGTTTCATTCATGGTATGCAAATGATTTGAGGCTGAAAGAGGAATGATTCAGCTTTATTTTCGTATAATTTTTATTCTTCAATGATTCTGCAAAGTTTGTCAGATTTTTGATTAAAAACATCGCTCGCAAAACATTGAACTTTGAAGAGGATTTTCATAAAAGTTATTGAATCTGGCCTACACATTACTGGTATCGCCGGAAAGGGCGTTTTTCACCGGTTTTAATGACATACGAAACTAAGATCTACGGCGCATGCGCGCCAAGCGGAGCTCATTCAATTGGAGTGTCTCAACATGGCCGACACGGGAAACTCTTCCGCACCGCCGGACTGTTTCACTTCGTCATTTCTCCAGAAAATCGAACGATATTTCGGTAAGTGAACATTTATTTTAAAAAGAAGAATCTTATGGTTGCTTTTGTAGACGGATTATTGATTTTTTTCACGAAAATATTTGAAAATGACGCTGAACTCTCAGTCGATTTTGGACAAAGACCGATTGCAGATCTGATGCGCGGTTGTCCTCGTATTGAAGTCACTGATATTTCTAAGTCAAAGCAACTGGTCTAAGTATTGCACCTACTGATGGAGGAAAACGTTTTAAGGGTATTTGTGTATTGATGCAGTTTGTTTTTCATAGTTTAGATGCATAAAACGTGATTTCAAACACAAGAGGTTGAACCGGAAGTTGTGAATCGAAGTCTTTCTATCGTCTGCTACACAGTACACCGTTTCCACAGAACTCAGCTAGTTGCAACTCGCAGCTAAAACATTAATTTTTTTTAAAATTTCAATTCCCCATATTAGATTGAGTTACAGTATGGGTTGATAGCATTTACAAAGTATGTTTTTTGTTTTGTTTTAGAGAATGATGTTCAGTTGGAGCAGATGAGAAAGTACCTGAGTTGTGGAAGAGGCCGCCGCCCCAAATTGGACCAACAACCCCTCACAGGAAAGTTGTTACTACAACTGGAACTGCTGCGTCACAGGTAAATAAACTTCATTCAAAAATATAAATATTGAAGAATGTAACACTTCCAGGAGATGGTCAAGGGGTGTCTTTTCAGTGTTTTTAAGTCAAACCACACACACACACACACACACACAAACTCTCTCTCTCTCTCTCTCTTGCACATGCACACACACACACACACACACACAAACTCTCTCTCTCTCTCTCTTACACACACACGCACAAAAGACTAGAATGATGGGAGCAAAACAATATTTATAATGAAATTTAAGCAAAATTTTACAAAAGCTTTTATTTATGTTGCAGACTGGACCTTAGCTGGGATGCTGTTGGTGACCTGTTTGACAAGTCATCTGATCGCAGTCTTTAAGTTCACTTTTTCCACTGTGCGACCACTAAAAACGTGCACTTTTTACTTTCACAAGCACATTTAGTTCTAACTACTAACTTAAAGTATTGAATTTGAATGTTTGTCTGTTGCATATTGTGTCCATAAACTACAGGCCAAATTTGAATACTCAGACTGCCATAGTTCTGAAGATATTGGTCTTTAAAGTGAAATTTAGTTAAAAACTGCCGATTTCCGTTGTGGAAATTGAGGATTTTGTCAATTTTGAAGTCCTATAACTTTTTTTTCACTCAAGTGTATTGATATAAAAAAATAGGCTTAATATATATGTACATCAAGGTGTAAAAATTGATTTTGAGGCCTCTGTGTCCCTTATTATTAAAACTACAGACCTGTAAACATGCCCCCCTGGGCAATATTCATGCTCTTTTGAAGTCATTTTGAAGCCACTTTGGCATGATATCTCTGCTTTATCCTTCCTGCAGGCATGTTTCTTATTGCAGATTCTTACTGGCAGCAACTTCTATTTTAAGGATATATCAATATCTGAACTGTGCTGTATTAGTGTAAACAATGATTAAGTTGTAAAATTGATGAAATCTTTGTTTATTTTGGCCTTCGCTCAGGGTCGCGACTTTGATGAGCAATATCTCGGGAACTAATAAAGCTAGCCACTTACTTTTTTTGTTGTTTTGCTTGTATTTGTTACCACTTTCCATAAAAACACATTTCATAAACAAAAGCACAAATCTAATTTTTGACTGCCGGCACCTACTTAATACCTACTGCATAAATAACTGCGATGTTCCCCTAGTGTCCATCTCTGAGCAAGGTACATCGCTTCTCCCCACCCAAGAGTACAACCGGGTATCTGTGAGGGCAGGGATGGCATACTGCAGATCGGATAACCCTGGTATACCGCCATGCACCAGCCATGAGCCCGCATCGGGATGGAATACTCCCGAGGGAGCGGAGTCGATGGTGCCGATACCTGACTTTGTGCATCCTATCTGTCTGTCACTGTATCAGTCCTCAGGTGCCAACACAGGACGGATCAAGTGGCCCAATGGTCAGGAAGTAAAGGAGTAAAGCAGTTTGATCCCCAGACATGGGGGAAAAGTTGCTATACAAAACTTAACTTTACCTTCTTTTCTTTTGTATCATTCTGCAAGCTAAGTCAATACATCAGTGTTATTCCTTGCCACTCAAGCCTGTCTAAATTCACTTAACTTTTGTTTAAGGCCAAAAAGAAATAATAACTGTGGTTAAATTTTGTTGGCCAAAAAGAAATAATAACTGTGGTAAAGGTAACAACACGGGATTGTTAGGTTTGCCTGAACTTTGTTTTTCCCCCTTTTTCCTTTTAGAAGAGGCCAGATTGAACATACACCAAAATTTCTCCCTGAAAATTCTTTTTCAAGCTGAAATACATAGGGTAGGGATGATGGGAGAGCACACAGTTCATTGCTTTACTGTCTATCTTCTTTTTAAAACATTGTTGGCGTTGTCAAAAAAAAAAGTTAGGGGTCAGCCAAAAAAAAAAAGTGTCAGTTGGGTTCCGATAACCACAAATATTTGTGTGTGAGGCCTAATTCATTTCCTTCATCTAGAAACAACTGCTGATACAAATATAGCTTCAGTTGCATGCTTGGTCTTTGACTCATTAATTTCCACAGACCTTTCAAAGACAGATATGAGAGCTTTTCCAGCGAGAGCCCCATCCTTAGACTGCACCGAGACCAGGTTCAAGAACTTGGTGTAGTGGTCCATCACCGTCAGTGCATAGCTGTTGCCCCTGCTTGTTGTCGGAAGTGGTCCTGTAAGAAATGCAATTTTCAACTTTGGCCAAACTCAAAAACTGACGTTGCTTCGCATATTTTGCAAGCATGAAAACACATTGGCAAGTGCCAGAGGAATAAAATGCATGATAGTAAAGAAGGGATGTAGTGGTGATTTTGCATGCATTTTACAAATGCATGCACTGATGCATGATTACATAGATATCTTATTAACAGTTTCTTTTCTAATTCTGTAGTCATCCCATGTGTGCTTTGTGAAGTACATGATGACCAAAATGCAGTCACCGACACATGTGCATACCCGCATTCATTACACGTTAGTGCTTGTGTCCAAGGTTTAGCATGTGAAAAACTGCAGTACACTTTGTTTAACTTTAATCCCCATTTGCTAGTATGCATAAATCATTTTACACTTGTTATACATGGGCACCAGGCAGGGTTGTTGAGCTTACATGACACTTGAACCCATTTGGTTCATGAATTATTTGCCACTGTGCACACGAAACAAGGCCAAAGTCAGCAAAACGGTTTGCCTTGGGCAAAGGCTGTTGTTATTTGTTGACTCCAGCCAAAAACCAAGGCTACAGCAAAATGTTGTTATGTTGTACTGTTATGTGGGGATTATCTTCAGCCGTGGTAAGCTCCTAACATAACAACTGGCATTCTCTGGAGACAGAGATCAAATCCCCTGAAGACAGAGTGTGGCTGCCTATATGGCGGGGTGTTCAAAAACAGTCACACACGCAATCATCTCACCCACTTGGGTGATCCTGGGAGTGTTTAGCCCAGGTACACAACAACAACAACAGCAAAACAGTTTTGGACCAAATGCTGAGAAATATCATCAGTGCACAATGTTCTGTTATGGATTTCCTGAACTTCACATCTCTGTTAAGGGGGGACACGGCCTGCAGAATTTCATGAAAGATTTTCAGAAATTGAGTTTCGTGTTAAGCGCGGATTTGGAATCTACAACATCTCCGCTACACGTGTGTGCGATCGATTTTGCTGGCTTAGGTTTCAAAGTATTTTAAACCAATTTGTTTTGTAAGGTACCCACCGCTAGATTTTAAAAAAGTACTAACCAGGAAGCCAAAATGCACAGATTTGAAAGCTTAGTTTCAGCATCTTCCTTCCAAAGAACGCCACATGTTTGGTATCGCATCGAAGCTTCATTTCCCGGCTTTACGTTGCAACTGTTTCCGGTACCGAAGAATAATTACCGAATGCACACGAAGTACAAATCGGAGGCCAGTGCAAACCAATGGAAAGCTTCGAAATAACGGCCTGTCTCTCAGCTAGGCTCTGATTGGCCGCTTGTGTGCGTGACCACAGCGTGATCAGGCGGAAGTGGCTGGCGGAAACGGCCGAACCGTACTTCGACTGGCGGAAGTGGTAGGCGGAAACGGCCGAACCGTACTTCGGCTGTTTCCGGCCTGAACGTCGGCCGCCGAAGCAAACATCGGTTCTTTCCGAAGTGTGCTTACAGCGCGCGAAAAGTTCGCGCTATCTCGATCGAGACAATTCCACGGAAGATGCAGAAATGGACGGAAAAAGCAAGCCCAGAAAAGAAATTAAGTCGTATCAACAGCCTCTGGAGGTTGTGATACAACAGCGATCGCGTTCTCATCTACAGACACGGCACTGAACGAAGCTGTTATCACGGCGGAAGTTGCCGTGATTACGCGATTCTTACAGAAAACGGGAATGTTTTGCTACAGGTGATGCTTTTCACCTAATTATCCTGATATTTTGAATTAAGATAATAAGTTGAAAGTTTGCTACAATGATAACAAATAAACAACACATTCAATGAGTTATGTTATTAAATTGTATCTGTTATGGTTCAGTTGTAGTTATCGTTTAATCTTTCTCAAACTTTAAAGTCAATTTTCTCATAATGTGGTTTTTATTTCTACGGTAGTGATTTTCTCCCCAAAAATAAAGTCACTTAGGATTGAGATAGCTTTCTGAAATTGTGTGTGTATATTTATGAATAAATATTGCATTCAATAAGACCAATCAGAAAGGTGTAGCTGAATTTGCTTAATTTTTGTAAAAATTTAATTATGTTATGCCCGGAGCACATTTTTTGGTTACTTGTTCTAAATTTCACTAAAATTATTTAGAAGTGTTAGTAATCCACTTATTATATCTTATTGAATAATATAGACCTTCTTCTTTGTTTACAATCATTGTTGATCATAAAAAGGTTATTAATTAAAATTTCACGGAGGGGAGAAAATTGGTATGTTTATTTTTCAGTTATTTTGCTATAACACAAGAACAACTAAGTCTTCAGCAATAAAATTTTGTTTAAATATACCTTCCAGTGTGTTTGTATTCTGTATAAAATTTCATTAGTATAGCTTTCATATTTGCTGAGTTATGATTTATTTTCTATTAATCCGTTTTTGTACGCCATGTCCCCCCTTAAATTAAGGAGAGACACCACCATAAAAACAGTCAAAATGTCATTTTCTGGTGAATTTGACTTATGAGTATTTTTTCCCCAACCTTCTGCAATGTAGTTCCAATATTCTCTCTACTTAAAACATGTTAGGGAACATGTAAAAATGCAAAAAAAAATAACCTTACCCCTCTGAGAATTTTTGCCGGCAGTATTGGAAATACATAGAAAATGAAAAAAGCAAGTTTTCCCAAGGTTTCTTTTCTTCACGTTTTCTTGTAAACTACTTTTTGTGAACTTGAAATTATGCAGAAAATATTTGGAGCATTGTACAGATCTGTAATTTTCAGGGTGTGTTTTTATTGCATGTAGCAACATTTTGTCTCATGGGTTTGTGAAATGAGCCCCTAGGTCAGCAGCTATACATTTAACAAGTTATAAAATGATTTTTTTTTTTGGGGGGGGGTAAATAAACTAAATAAGCATCCCTTTCAAAAGTCTTTGGAATTTTACCAAAAGGATGTGACGAGTTTTAGATATTGAAATGACAAATCTAAGGAAACCAAAATTTTATTTTTCCTGTACATAGATTCTAAGCTGTACATTTTTGAAAAAGATGGAAAATTAAGTGTTATTTAAATAATTTACAGATGACCTACTTTTTTTCTATTGAGCAAAAGTGGTTTTCACTTATTTTCATGTATATCTTTGAATTGCCATGCATGAAAGTTTGAAAACTCATTGCAGTAAAAAAAATGTCTCTTTTACCCATGTCTCCCCTTAAATATATATATATATATATTTAAAATTTTTAAAAATATTTTCTATTATCAGGCTGTTTTATCTGGAATATGTATGAATGGATGAATAATGTTGTGGTTGAAATATGTTATCATATTTTTCAAACTTTAGCCCTGTGTCTTCACACAGTTACACACACGTATGTCTTACCAATGAAACTCACGCAGTTGAGTTCCTGTGCCTCTGTAGTCACAATTGGGTCAGGGGCAGCGGCCTGTGCCCCAGCACTCTTCAACTTCCCGCACACTTCGCACCCAGACACCTGTCGAAATACCGCAGATAAGATGCTGTTAAGGCAGCAGTGCCCAGTAGCCATCAATGTTTCTTTGTCAGGTGAATTTCTTAATTCCAATTTTCTCTCCCAACAGCTTGGACTTTTAAAGTGCTGTCTACCTGTGATGCGTATTCCGATATGGCTGCCGATACAATTTTTGGGGGGCCAGGTTTTGAAACACATTAATACCAGAAAAGGAGCTAATGATGGAAGCGTGTACTTCTGTGCATAGGTACAGTACATAGGGTAACATGTCCTGACCCAATATAAAGACATTTCAACATTATTCCACATCAAAAGTTAAATAGCTAGTCACTAATAACATATTCAAAATCCTGTAGCTTTGACATACAGGAAGATGATATTATTATTATTATTTATCGGTCATCCCACAAAGCTGGCATTATGAACCGAATAGGCCAAGTTTCAAGGAAGTCAAACTTCAGAGCACAGAGATATGATGTCTGAAATCAACAAATAGTGGTGAAAACCTGGAAACTGAAAACTGCATTTGAAGTTCTCATACCTTATTATGACAGATGATAGTTGGTGTCCTCCTCCCAATTGTTAACAATACAATACCTTTTACCCCCAGAAACAAAGCATAGGCATATTCTTCAATGAATTATCTACAAAGTGCTGGGAAGAATATATTTGGCCATTTTTCACATAAATGACTTTTATTAACTGGGTACTACTAAGTATACAAGTGGCATTCATTTCTGCTATCTGCACTTCATACCACTTATATTAGTTATAAGGAGCTTCTTTGACTAAACTATTGCAAGTTGCAAGAATGACAATGTGCTTGTAGTATGGAGCGTGACATATTACAAACAATATTTCACTCTAGATCCATCAGTAAGAACATGAACAACGACGATGGCACTTACTTTGGCTTCGACGTCAGCCTTCATTCCCTTCCAGACGTAGTGCAGGGCTACCTTCTTGTAGGTGTTGGTGATGCCGCTGTGACCCCCCATGGGAGTGGTGTGGTACTGGTGCAGAATTTCTGCCACCCTTTGGCTGCAGGTCACAACCTCTCTTCGCCCGCCCTTGCCCTCCTGGTACAGAGTTTCCCCTGTTAAAACAAGCAGGGGCTCATGAGGGAGGGAGGCAGGCAGGGACTGAGGGAGGCAGGGAGGGAGAGAGGGAGGGAGGGAGGGAGGGAGGGAGGGAGGGAGGGAGGGAGGGAGGCAGGGAGGGAGGGAGGCAGGGGGGGAGGCAGGGAGGCAGGGAGGGAGGGAGGCAGGGAGGGAGGGAGGGAGGGAGGGAGGGAGGGAGGGGGGGAGGGAGGGAGGGAGGGAGGGAGGGAGGGAGGGAGGGAGGGAGGGAGGGAGGGAGAGAGGGAGGCAGGGAGGGAGGGAGGGAGGCAGGGAGGGAGGGAGGCAGGGAGGGAGGGAGGGAGGGAGAGAGGGAGGCAGGGAGGGAGGGAGGGAGGGAGGGAGGGAGGCAGGGAGGAAGGGAGGGAGGGAGGCAGGGAGGGAGGGAGGGAGGGAGGGAGGGAGGGAGGCAGGGAGAAGGGAGGGAGGCAGGGAGGGAGGCAGGGAGGGAGGGAGGGAGGGAGAGAGGGAGGGAGGGAGGCAGGGAGGGAGGCAGGGAGGGAGGGAGGGGAGGCAGGGAGGGAGGGAGGGCGGGAGAGAGGGAGGGAGAGAGGGAGGGAGGGAGGGAGAGAGGGAGGGAGAGAGGGAGAGAGGCAGGGCTTCTAGGGCAGGGAAGATGGGACTGCACGTAGTTTGTTGTTAACTGTTTAAAAAAATTTTTTTCTTCTTTTATTTATTTTTTAATGAAAAAAAAGAACAGTTTAGGGTCTGCATGAAAAAAATAGGGTTGGTTGGGCCACAGTTACCACCATTTCTGCGTGTGCCTAACAGGCAAATGAATGAGGAAATCATGAATCGCCTTGTTCTTATTCTAAGTGGTTCTTTAAAAAAAATAAAAAGGATTGGCCTCACACAGCCTACAAAGGTCAACAGGTTATGCAACTCCATCCACCCACCCATCAATCAATCTCTCAGGGCCAGTAAGAACATCCTGCAATTCATCCATGTTGTGAAGCAACCAGGTTCCCTTGCCTTGAATCAGTTAGAACTGTACTAAGGCCAAAGAAACAAATACTTGTGGTTATGGTACCCTGACTGACAATTTCTTTTCTTTTTTAAGACTCTAAACTTTTTTCTGCTTGTGCAAATAAAAAAAGGAAAAGGAAAGAAAATTAATGGTAATTAACATATTGTGTGCTGTCCCATCTTCCCTGCCTTATGAGCAATTGGGGAATCCAATGTTTGAGTTAGAAAGAAAATAAGTTTTTCAGCAAAGTTGTGATTTATGTTCAATCTGACCTCTTTTAATAACATTAAAAAATAATAATAAAAGAAATTTAGGCTGACCTACTGATTTTTTTCTAGCCTTGTTACCATAACCACAACTATCTTTTTATTTGGCCTAATCACTTTATACGCATGCCTAATCACTTTATACGCATGCCTAATCACTTTATATGCATGCCTAATCACTTTATAAACATGCCTAATCACTTTATCCCTCCAGGTTTACTGGAGGTCCTACAGACTTTATTAGTCTGTGTGTGTGTGTGTCTGTGTGTCTGTCTGTCCCGTCTCCACGGCTTATATCTCAAAAACTACTGGACGGATTTCCTTGAGATTTTGCACACTGACTGGAAGTTAGGTCCCATTCAATATTATCAAATTTTCAGAATCGAGGTTTGAAAAGAAAGTGACTATTTTACATTTTGGTGTTTGAATGAAAACGATTCAACAGACTCCATTTTGCAAAATCTGTGACGTCATCATTTGACGTCGAATAATGTGACGTCATTTGCGAGGAGATTTTTGAAGGAGGGTCAATAGAATAGAATAGAATAGAATTCTTCGGCTTGCTTAGGCGTCCAGGGCCTGTATGCACGTCGGTCCGTTTAGTGGACTAATCGCGTTTATCCTCAGGGGCGGATCAGTTCATTTTTTTTGGGGGGGTGGGTTTCCAAACTTTTTTAAGACCGGGAAGGAAGGGGGATTTTAAGGCGCCTATATACATACCCGTTTGCAAGCAGATTTTGCTCTCGATCCGGCACCGGATCGGCAGCAAAAATACGCTTGACATCCACACGCAACGATTACACCGAGACCGCGCAATCGACCGATTTTCACTTACGTGAAGCGAGGTCAGAATTTAGAGTTACGGCCTATCCTATACGAATTTTCGCGTATAAAGTTATCGCACCTCCGAGGTCCGATAGAGCCTAAACGCGTGTAAATAATATTACGGCGGCCATTTTTTTTTCTCCGAGCACGACAACGGCGTTTTCTGCGAAGAAACAGGATTTTCCGGGACCGAACTAAGCCATGAACAGCATTAATTTATCAAGGCTGTATGCTGAATGCATCAGTAGGTCGGGAAAGTTTCAACTTTTTACACATCGAATGCAGGTCAACGCAGATATACGTACGCGGCAAAGAATCTGCACCACCGCACAGAAAACGCTGTATTTCGGGATACTAGAAACCCCATCCAAAGAAAATGTAAGCCATGAACAGCATTAATTTCTCAAAGCTGTATGTTGAATGCATCAGTAGGTCGGGAAAGCTCCTATATTTTAAAATCCGACAGGCAGGTCTCACGCATAGACTACACGTGGAAGCGTTGTTGCCATGGCTCTGAAAAGGGCCGTAACTCTAAATTCTGACCTCGCTTCACGTAAGTGAAAATCGCTCGATTGCGCGGTCTCGGTGTAATCGTTGCGTGTGGATGTCAAGCGTATTTTTGCTGCCGATCCCAAGCCGGAGTGTTAATTCAGCGTTTATGACATGCCAAAGGAAAGCAAAGCATGTCATAATAGGAGCTTCCTGAACCTATCCATCATGTTTAAAATATATGGTTGATTGTTCCTGGGCCGATAGCTTAGAAATGGATTTACATGCTTTACAAACACTCCGTCATTGCAATTCTCTAATGGCTCAGCTGGTAGAGCATTCGACTCTTGGTCATGCATGACCAGGTTTGATTCTGCGCTGAAACTTTTTTTTTCTTCTCTTTTTTCGAGAGGTTGTGGTTTTGTTGTGTTTTTATGTGTGTTTTCCCCCTCTTTTCTCGAGAGGTTGCGGGTTCGAACCCAATCTTTTCTTAAATGCCAAAACCTGGAGGTTCAGCGCCAGCGGTTTTTATACGCATGCCTAATCACTTTATATGCATGCCTAATCACTTTATACACATGCCTAATCACTTTATACACATGCCTAATCACTTTATACACATGCCTAATCACTTTATACGCATGCCTATTCACTTTATACGCATGCCTAATCACTTTATACGCATGCCTAATCACTTTATACGCATGCCTAATCACTTTATACGCATGCCTAATCACTTTATACGCATGCCTAATCACTTTATATGCATGCCTAATCACTTTATACACATGCCTAATCACTTTATACGCATGCCTAATCACTTTATACGCATGTATACTCACTCACCTTCAAGGATGTATCTCTTGGACATCCTATAAATGTTTTTTCTCTCTGACCTGGTCAACCCTGGGTCAAGGACTTTGGTACTCATGTATGTCTTCAGATGTGCCATGGTTTGAGCAAAATCCTCCGCTGTGCAAGACTTTTCATCATCCGCCATGGTGCTTCAGTCCAATCACAAGCAACAGACACTGGAACAAAGATGATAATAATAATAATAATAATAATAATAATGTGTGGATTTATATAGCGCCTTACCGTGAGTTAAGACATGCTCAAGGCGCATACATACACAACCATTACAATATACAATAACAGTCAATCACCTCAAAGGTAACTTAATAAACTTAATAACATAGGAGTCAGACATTCACTTCAGGCATTCGACAAACTGATGTACAGCGTCACCGCTTAACCATGAAACTGGGGAGAGGGGGAGGAGAGACAGGAGGGTGGTAGGGGGCTTAGGCAAGCTAGTACAAAGAGAACAGTGAGGGGAGGAAGATGAAGAAACTTAGACAGGATTCGGGAACGATTTCAAGAAGAGGTGAGTTTTGAGAGCAGAGCGAAAGGTCGAGGGAGATGTAGAGTGACGAACAGAGGCGGGGAGGTCATTCCAGATAGAGGGAGCCTGATAAAAGAAAGAGCGTTCACCAAATTTTGTTTTAACTGGAGGGTCCTCCGGGAACCTGAGGATTCTTGTGTCTGCGGAAGAGCGTAGCTGTCTAGCGGGTGTGTAGGTGCGCATGGGTTTAGAGAGATATTGAGGAAGGGATTCAGCGAAGTAATGGTAGCAAAGACAGGCAATCTTGTATTGGACTCTAGCACTAATGGGCAACCAGTGGAGAGAGCGGAAGAGAGGAGTGAGATGATCTGACTTTTTTGACTTACAGATGAGTCGAGCTGCAGCATCTTGCACTCTTTGAAGTTTATCGGTGAGATATGCGGGACAGCCGGCAAGAAGGCCGTTGCAATAATCCAGGCGACTGAGAATAAGAGCACAGACTAGGATAGTAGTAGCTTGAGTAGTGAGAAGGTGTCTGATTGCGCTTATCTGTCTGAGTTGTATGTATGCAGATTTGCAAGTGTTTTGGACAAAGTCGGAAAGAGAGAGATGAGAGTCGAGGGTGACACCAAGGTTTTTGACTGATGGAACAAAGGCGACGTCAGCGGCTCCAACCCTGACAGAAGACGGGAGGGATGGAGATACATGGGCTTCAAGAGCCAAAGGCAGTTCATCAGCAAGAGGCAAACCATCAGAAGATCAAGTTTTACAATATGGCTGTGTGACGGATCCCTCTTTCCCCCTTTTATCATTAAAATAATTTCCTTGAATGTTTTAAAAGACTGAAGTCTTTAAAATTAAGTTGTAGCTGAGAAATTTGCCCCTATGTAGAACAGAGCTAGTGTACGTGGCCTGACCGAGTCTGTGACTCGGTGTCCTTGACTGTTCCTTCAACTTTTGCCCAAGCCCCTAACTCCCATAGACTTGATGACATGTACGTGGCCTGATCGGTCTGAGACTCGGTGTCCTTGACTGTTCCTTCAACTTTTGCTCAAACCCGGCACGTAGCCTGTATCATGGCCTTGACTGTTCCTTCAACTTTCCCCAAACTCTGCACGTAGCCCTGGGGACTTCGCGCATGCGTGGTGGTGTTTTCCCCCTTTCATTAAAACAAAGTGTTGTCTACCAAAACTTTAGTCAGCTGAGGCAACGACGCGAGAACAGACGTCCAGCCAGCGGCTCCGTGGGCTCAGAGAGAGAAAGCCACGTAAAAACAAGAACTGGCATCCTCAGGCGCCCACCCCACTCTCTGTTTACACCGCTTCGCCTCCCTCCAGCAGAAGACGGCTTCAGAGCGTGAGCTGCCGCCTGCCAGAGCGTGCAGCCCCAGAAAATTCGTCTGCTTGAGACCCAGCATCGCTCTCCCCTCCCTCACCGGCCAGCCTTTGCTGTCCCTCCAGCCCGTGGACGCTGGAATCAAAGCCCCCCCCCCCCCCTTCCACCAGCCAGGCGTCGTTCCCCCTCTGCCTGAGGCTGAGAACCGCTCGCCTCTCCCCTGCTAGCCACGACAACAAGGAATTTCGTCGCCTAGAGTTTGTGGTGTATACAAGTGCCAATCTCGCGAAGAAGCGCGAAAGAGCACTATCAATGGCCTTTTGTTTCTCGCTAAACAAGCGAGAAAATGTTTAGATAGGCTTTGAGCCTCAAATATAAGCACACATTTCATCGCTGGAATAATCAATCTAACAACCCGTGAGTACTCATAGAACTGAGCTCTGAATTGGTCTCTGAATTCCTAGACTGAACTGTGGAACTCTCTTTCTTTAACTCTCTTGCAACGTAACGCCTCATATGGGGCGTTGCCTTCAAAACATTCCTGTATTTTCACGAATGGTCTAAGGGAGGCAACTCCAGTTTAGAATTATGTAGCGACCACTTTTCCACAGTGAGTTACCTTTCTTTACGATTTCTTTTGAGGGGAGTTTGAATCAGTGAATTTTTTATGTGAACACCCTATGTTTTGCAAAAATGGCCGACAACTACTTTTCCGTGAAAATCTATCAATTTATACAGTGATTTTTCTTTTCTAGGTGCCTTTTTTATATTGCAAATGCTATCAGAATATAGGTAAATATATTGGCATTGTTTTTGCATTTCATTTTTTTTTTGAAGGCACCATTCCAGCATTTTTCAATTCTTGCAACTTGACTGACGATTTTTGAACTTTTTTTTTTTTTGCTGATTACATGCATTATTTCAGTAGATATAACTCAAATCATGCACATCAAAACATTTTGATCATGATTTGTTTGAATTAAGTGAATAAATATCTTTTATTTGATATATAGCTTTTGTCATTATTTCATGGCTTTCTATTTTTGTTAGATTTTTGAAAATGCTTGAAAAACCTACGTTGCAAGTGAGTTAAAGAAAACCTAAATGGTTAATTACTGCCAGAAGCCATAGGGGCAGTATAACGATATTATTCAGCCACTGAATGATTTACTTACTTGATTTTCTTGAATATTAAATTCCTTTTCTTGATATTCAATCCTGTGTCATCACGTTTCATTGCATGTGCATGCAAGACAAATAAATTGTTGCGTTTCTCCTCCACACTTTAGAACCCCTAGACGCGCTCATTGAGCAGAGCCTGAGGAGAAACGTCACAGGCTGGATTTCCAAGTGAGAACCATTGAAATTTAGTAAGGAAGGGATGGAACAAAAATCTGTCTTGATGAAGAAAAATATACACAGACAGTGACACACACACACACACACACACACACACTTGATCAGCCTCAGCTCGCACTTCATTTGTCACCTCCTCCCACGCTGTCCTTCTTTTGTTTGCTTGGGCTGTGTGTATGCTGCTGTTAATGTATCCGTATCTTGCTGACACCGCTTTTATGATAGCTACGGATTCCCGCTCCGTGAAATCGGGGCTTTTCTTCGAGATTTTGCTACCGATCGTGGCTGACATTTTTGACGGGAAGTTTGAAGCGTTTTGCTATGCGCTTGCGCACTGGGCGGAATCCCAGGGAATTCCACCTCATTCTGAAAAATAAACCATAGACTAGGTCAATCAGTCCCAGCCTTTCAAGTCAACACCCAGTCTAAGTTCGTGAATCGTAGACTCGCTGAGTCCCAGACTAGTCCCAGACTAGCGGTGGTCTGGGACTAGTCTGGGACTCAAGTCCAAGACCAGTGCTCTCGAAAGTCCACGTTCATGAATTACACCCCAGGGCTCCAAACACACCCAGTCTTGGCCTTGAGCTGTCAAGAGACTACCAACAGGGCATCAGAGCTGAATCATAGGCGCATTTGGTAGGCGTAGAATCTCGAGGGCTACGCGTTGCCTAAGTTTCTCACTCATAAGGAGGCACTCGAAGCGAAGGAAGGAGGCTGACCTCACTGCGTCCTGCAGCGGAGCCAAGCATGTGATCAAGGGATTTGAATATGGCTATATGCCCGAAAATTTATTCCCTAATTTTATATATATGCATAGTAGATTAATATATCAGATATGGATACAATAATAAATTATGACCAATATATGCCCCCCCCCTCCCCCAAACCACTGGGTAACATATATATCGGAGCCGACGAAATGTAGGTATACATTTATGGCAAAACTGAGTGTGGGGGTATTGAGCATACCAGTGCCTGGGGAAAGTTTACCTTGGAAAGAACGGAAGAAGGAAGTGTTCTGGGAAGGCCTGTTTTTGGAAGGAGAAGGCAGAATGCTGTTTGCAGCCTGCCTTGGAATGGAGAAAGAAGGCAGATGATGAAGAAGGTTGCTTGGACGGGTGAGGAAAGGAAGAGTGAGGTGAAGGTAGAGGGAATAGTAAAGGGGTGATGTGGTGTACTCATGGCATGACAAGGTCATGTGTGTGTCATGTGGGCATGGGCTCTGCCTGTGTATTGGTGAAATTCAGGCATTTGACCTGGTTACAGTACATGTGGGCATGGGCTCTGCCTGTGTATTGGTGAAATTCAGGCATTTGACCTGGTTACAGTTATCAGTATGAATACATGTGGGGCAGGTTTTGCTTGTTGATTGAGGTATGTGTGGAAAGATATTATTCACCCTGACCTTGCATGCTGATACTGGTCACACAAACAAATGAAACATACTCATCATATGTTATCTTCACTCACGCAGTCACATGCATGTATACACACATAATGCATGCACAAGCATGCAAATGAGCACACACATGTATGCATGAATTTGTGTACACATAGCTTTTGTTACAGTTCAACATGCATGCATTTAAGCACACAGAAGCATATTATGTACATGTTGAAGGAATTGCTCATATGCATGCACACACACGCACACACGCATGCACATGCACACAAACACAAGTATACAAGTGCCTCTGCAAATGCCAAATTTTGTCTGCATTCACCTGCTCACTTGAATGCACGCATTCACTGTAATTCAGACATGCATGCCTGCTCATGCAAACACATGAACAGAACTGTGCGGCCAGATGTTTCTCAGTGATG
>JAWQFJ010027333.1:45000-46736 GCA_034096865.1 Theodoxus fluviatilis
CTGGCCTTTATGTATCTGCGTGTGAGTCCATGTGTATACATGTGCATGACTCTGTGTTTTCATGTGTTTCTGTCTGTCACAGTTTCCCCCTTCTCTCCTCTCTCTCTCTCTCTCTACTCTCTCTCGTCTCGTCTCTCTCTCTCTCAACACCACAACACTCACCCCCCCCCCCGCTCGCACCGACCTTCTCCACCCCACCCAGCTCTTCTCTCTCTCTCTCTCTCGCTCTTCTCTCTCTCCTCTCTCTCTCTCTCTCTCCTTGCTCCTCTCTTACTCGCATTCCTCTGCCACCAATTCTAAAACAAAAACTAGGCGTGCATGATGACGGTCGGCCAAAAAGCTGCATAGGAGACAACTGAAATCAGCTGGGACAGTTTTACCAACTTCTGCAATGTGTCCTCGTGTGATTGACACGATTCACAACCTGTTAACTGGGCATGAAGGTTCTCTAATGTAGTTCTTTGTGTGTTATTTATGTCACTGGGAATGTAGTCACTTTTACCTAAACGGTTGATTCATCCTATGAGGAAATCATCCATTCAGCATGCGGTCAGCAACATCAATTAATAAAAAGTTGCTTCCAGACCACGAGCACTCAGGCAGTAGGGATAAAAGATGGATGAGAATGTGTAAAACCACCAGCATATTCAGTGTACGACAAGGCCACGAAGTTTTAGAGGGGGCGCTGGAACGGGGCACCAATGGATGTGAAGGAGCAGGAAATAAAGGTGATGTCAAAGTGGAAGGAAAAGTTGAAAAAAGGAAGAGATACAATGGAGAGGAAGGTGTGTGATTGACGAAGTCCTGTATGAGGGCTTAGTTGTTCCATCTTCTAGTCTGGTAACATCAAAGAGTGGTTGTTTGGGTGTGTTTTAATTTATTTTCAATTTCATCATAATATAAAATGAGTGAAGAGGGTGTAGGAATGGCACAGTGCTGGATGATGAGAAGGAAGGAGGGTTAAAAAGGGAGAGTAAGAAAACAGGAAGGAGAAAAGGAGGAGGAAAAAGAAGACACGAAGAAGGAACAAAGGGAGGAGGAAGAGAAGATTGAAAAAGTGGAGAAAGTTAATTTAGGAAGCGAGGTAAAAGAGGGAGGCAAAGCAGAAAACTCAGTTGAAGAGAAACTATGGGAAATGAAGGGGGGCAGGACTTGGAGGGGATTGTGGGTTTGAACTTGTTGACCCCCTGCCTGGTTATTGCATAATATTTACAGTCATCGTGATCATGGGGGTCTAAATATTGGGATTGGGCACTGCGACAGCTACCTTTGTCTTTGTCGTGTTTTGACCAGGTACGATGAGGGCACAGGGACAAATTTATTGACTTCAATGAGCTGAAGCATATGATGAAAAACTTGGATGCACCTCAGACGACACCCTCCTCACTGAGGAGATTGACTCAACGGAAAGTTGACGAGGATGAGGATCAAACAAAATCAGCTTTCGAGGAGAGGTGAGTGATGTCTTCATGGCCGCCCTCCTACCATGTCGTCAGAGCTGTATTAGAAAGGTGTCGGCTGGTGAACGATGAGCCCTTTCCGTCTCTCCGTTCACATATCCAAAACATGCAACATGTGAAATGACGGTCACCGATAGGGTGTGAACAACACGGGGTGGGTCCTGCCTATAGAGGATGTGTTGGTTGGAGTTTCCTGTGGATGTATGTTGAGTCTGGCTATTTGTCTCTTTGGGTTTGTTTTTCTATTTTGTTATTTCTGTTTACAATATCTTTACA
>JAWQFJ010027334.1:0-5000 GCA_034096865.1 Theodoxus fluviatilis
ACCACAGCCACCGCGACCAGCGCCGCCGCCGCCATCACACCACCACCACCACCATCACCAACACCACCTTCCTTATCTGTCATGCATTTCTCCTTCTATTGCATTTCTGCAGGTGTGGTGCTGATCGCTGTAGCCGTGGATCGCTACAAGAAGATATGCAACCCTCTCAACATCCAGATCACTCCTCATGGTGCCAAGATGGCAGTTCTGTACAGTCTGCTGGCGTCCATGCTGATCTCGTGGCCTGCTGCCGTGCTCTACGGAGAACGCAGTGTGGAGACTACGGTTCCAGGTGTCGTTGGCACCGACTGTTCCACGGCTGACATCTTTGTAAAGACTCCCTTTCCCCTGGTCTACAACGCAGTCCTCTTCCTGATCTTCTTCGGATCCACCGTCACTCTCATCACCCTCTACTGCTTCATTTGGAGACAGGTAACTCGATGATGATGATGATGATGATGATGATGATGATGATGATGATGCTGATAATGATGATGACGACGACGACAACGACGACGATGATGATGACGATAATGACGATCACAATGATGACTGGTAGGTAATGGTGATAATGATAATGGTGGTGGAGGTGGTGATGATGATGATGTTGGTGGTGGCGGTGGTGATGATGATGGTGTTGATGATGATGATGATGACGACGACGTCAACGACAACGAAGACGACAACAATGACGATGATGATTGTGATGATTATAAAGTTATATGTTAAGGACGACGACGATGATGAAAATGCTGAACGTGGTGGTGATAATGGCAGGTTAAAATGGAGGTGGTACTGATGGTGGTGGTGTCAGTGCCATGGCATGTATTTCTTTCCCTTTCCTCCCACTATTTCTTTTTCTTTCTCTTTATTCAGAAACTGCCATGCCGTCTACCATGGCCTCTTTTATTTTGCTCTGCATTTGGTCCCATCACCTTTTTTATTCTCTCTCTCTCTCTTCGCTCAGGTCAAGCAGCAATGTAAGTTTCGCAGCAGCGTGTCTCAGAGTCAGAGCTGTGCACGTCTGAAGAAGATGAGCTCCAGCTCAGGCTCTGGACATACGGGCTCCACTGACGTGTCTCATGACGGCAGTGCGAGTCACGGTGACCATCACGACCAAGTCTTCACCGTCAGCCACCAGCCTGGAGGAGGTGACGTCATCCCCTTGACCTTGTCCTCACCTGAAGGCAAAGCTTTGGATGGACGTCCTTCGGGGCTGGCCTCTGACAGGGCTCAGCACGAGCCTTCTCCGCTGTGCGAGGGCGAAGAGGGGAAGTACAACGGCAAAACTGCTGACTCCAGATTGGCTTCCAAGTCCTCGCTGGTGCGCAAGTCTTCGTCCATCCTCTGCCGAAAGAAGCGGGAGGTTCGCAAAAAGATGAGCACCAGCAACCAGAAAGACAGCGCCACCAGGAAGACCACCTTCATGCT
Source organism: Theodoxus fluviatilis (assembly GCA_034096865.1). Classification (NCBI taxonomy): domain Eukaryota; kingdom Metazoa; phylum Mollusca; class Gastropoda; order Cycloneritida; family Neritidae; genus Theodoxus; species Theodoxus fluviatilis. The sequence continues at coordinate 1,432 of JAWQFJ010027334.1, forward strand.
GTTCCTGATCACGTTGTGTTTCATCCTGAGCTACCTGCCCCATCTGGCTCTGATGGCGGCTCGGGCCGTCAACACGACCATGATGGATGAGCTGCAAGGAGCAGCCATGGCGGCCTACAACCTCTTCCTGCGTTCTTACTTCCTCCAGAGTGCCGTCAACCCCCTGATCTACAGCTTCTGCAACGTGCAGTTTCGCACCGAGTGCAAGAACCTCTTCACCGGCGTCTTCTTTAGCTGCAAGAAAGGACTCTGCCGCAGGTGAATATTGCGAGCTTGCCTGTGAGATCTCGGTCGAGCTGTCAAGAAACGAGATCACAGCGCTTCATCTGCCACTCTTGTAGCGTACGGTTCCCCAGAGAATCCAAAAACCTTCTCACCAGAGTCTTCTCGTACTACATTGACGACTTCATATATGAGGACCTTTTCCCCCAATACGTGTAAGATGTGATGTGATATGATGATGCCTTTGCATTCATTCGACTGGCTCTCGTCTTCTCATCTTCAACATTTGAAGTGTTCTGCTAAGCGGAGAGTGTAAGATCCTCTTTTCTAGAGTTCTCTCGCGCAGCAAAGAAGAATTTCACCGGAGGTGTGCACTCTCAGCTCATTTGCAAGATCTAGCACATGTGAGAAGCTGATGTCGCTGCTTCTACTACTTTCGCTCTCGCCCACTGATCTGGAGGTTCTACAAGGAGGGCGAGCACTTTCAGTTCACTTGTGTGAAGAGGTGACAAAGGTGAAAGAGTAATAGATCTATCGCCACCAGACCAGTTTCTCAGTTCCTAACCGTCATGATCAGCAACGTCGTACTCAACAGCGAGCGAAAGAACACTTGCAACGGCGTCATTTTACGCTTCAAAGGACTTGTCACTTTGTGAACATTTAAAACCCGATAAAGAGGGCCTGGTCCTTTGCTCAGAGACATTCTTTGAAAGTCTGCCTACGCCGCCTCCAGCTCTCAGTCCCAAGTCTCTTCATGCCTCGAAGTGGGACTTCACAGGAGACGTGCATTTTGAGTTGACGTGCATGGCAATGTACTTTAGAGACTGAAGTGCATGATTCTCATAGTGCTGATCCCACAACAATATGCACAGTGTCTGCAGCATCTCAGCCCATGACTGAGCAACTGGAGCTGGCCCCGGAAGCTGGGTAGACAAGGGTTCCAGGTGATGAGGGGAGCATGGAGCGGCTCTCGCCGTATATTAGTCTTGTGTTCAAGTATCGTGTGGCTTTGTCTTGAATGCCAGACCTAGTGTAACATACGGCCAGAGCCGCTCAGAATGCCGAGATGATTTTCCAAAAGGAAGACAGCTAGTGCTATTTTCACATGGCTGATCTCACCATGTGTCTCAATAGTCTATCACTTGCAATTGTCGAAGATCTGTGTCGCAGTGAACATTGAAATCTGCAAGATTCTCAATCATTCTCATGAAGGGCGCATTTCCCGTTGGTCTGCAAAACCTAGCACGGCTAAATTATGTTCATTTCGATAGTGATGTAAATGTCCAGTTTACAAAGAACAGAACTTTCGTTTGTTTGTTTGTTTATTCGTTTGTTCATCTATAAAGAATGGAATTCCAATTTATCATGCCGGTACGTTTTGCAGATAGACTGTTCAGCAAGGACTTAGATTTTCGGTTACCAAGAAGTATAAACTAATTTTGAATTCACGAACAAACAAAACATGAAGAACAGCTCTCACACAAACTTGTGGGAAACGCTTTTTGAAAACCCAATATCAAAAGAAGTCTGTTGATTTATTATTATTATTATTTTTTGCGTTTCCATAGATCTGTGCCATTTTCAGTTGTAAGAATTGAACGATTATTAATCTCTGACTAGTTTGCTTTTATCGCGGGGTAAACTGAAGTACTTTTTCGCCCAGATTAAATGTTTAATGCAATTTGACAGTCTGAGCCATCTTCAATAAATAGAAGATTCTGTGTTTACCGAGGGTCAAAATCTGCTTTGCTTTCTTGGATGTAAAGATACCTTTCGATGGAAAGCAAAATGTGTGTTTATGTCACAGATGTAAAATGTAAGCCCACTCCACATTCCCCACCCCACCAACCCCACCCCCACCCCCACCCCCGCCTCCCAAAAAGGGTTAGTAGGTCGTCCTAAAGTTTCTTTTCTTTGTTTATTTCTTAATTTAAGAAAAGGCCAAATTAAACTTATATCAAATTTCTCTTTCGCTGAAAACATGTTTGTAGCAGTAATGATAGTAGAAGTAGTGCTGTTGTTGTTGTTATTGTTGTTATTATAATGATCATTATTATGATCATTATTATCATCATTATTACTCTTATTGCTTAAATGGTGGATTTACATTTTTCAAACTGGGTATTAATCATCCGTAATATGTACAAAATGAAATCATTTCCAGTTCAGATTTGAATGCAGGCATGAAAAGGGAAGTGTGACGGTAAATGGGGAGAAATACCACCGTTACCTACAGTCTGTATCCTATCTATCATTATCAACAGTGAACTGCTCTTAGACTTTCCCACGTGACTGGAATTTCTCCTGCTGGACCATAAGAAAGATAGGCAAACATTGCTTGTGCAGATCTAGCTTCTTGAAAATGTTTGCGTTGTTTCGTCGACGATGCTGACTTAGGAAAGATTTGTGACGTGTTTTTTGATATTCTGAATGAAACAAATGACGTGATACTCAAACTGAACGAATGTTTTTATTTGTGTGTGTTTGTGATTGTGTGTGTGTGTGTGTGTGTGTGTGTGTGTGTGTGTGTGCGAGAGAGAGAGAGAGAGAGAGAGAGAGAGAGAGAGAGATAGTTGAAACCTTCTTTCCAAATTGCATTTTCAAATATTTATGGCTCCACCGTTAAATCTAGTCGTCATCGTCATCGTGGTTGTTCTTGCCGCAGCTGCAGCTGCTGCTGCTGCTGCTCGTGCTGTTTTGATTTTGTTGTATTGATGCGTTTGAAAATTCCATTCAATTAAGGTAGTTAATGAAGACAGCCAATTTGAAATATCCAAATACTCGAAGTAGTGTATTGTATGTTATGAGGCAAATATGGTGGTAATGTGGGGTTGCGAAAGAAGCGTAGGGAGGAATGTGTTTTTTTAATAAGGGTTTTAATTGTTTTTCGCTGGAGTTGCATGACTGTAGATATGTAGATACGTGACATAGCAAGAAGTTTTAGCTTTCTATTTGTTTCCATGTTTTTCTTGCTGGTGCAGGGAACAGACGGATGTCAGTGTGTGTGTGCTTGTGTGTGTGTGCATGTATGTGTGTGTGTGTGTGTGCGCGTGCTAGCATGCGTGCGTGCGTTTGCGCGTGCGTGCGTTCGTGCTTGCGTGCGTTTGTGCACGCGCGCGCGCGCGCGTGTGTGTGTTCGTGTGTTTGAATATTCTCACGTTAGTTCAGCCGATTGTTTGTTAGTAAATGTTCCAGTTTATTGTCCTTAACTTTTGTTTTGGCTCGATACGCTTTCTAGTCGATACCACGATTATATGAACCCTAGTTTGCCGTAACGGCATTCTTGACTCAGTTCCTGGTCTTTTCTGACATTCGTGAATTATAATTTCTTCTTTAAGAACCTATGT
>JAWQFJ010027334.1:12500-21879 GCA_034096865.1 Theodoxus fluviatilis
ATGTGGAAGTTTTGGAACGGTCTCAACTCACCAGCATAGAGACCATGCTTTTGAGATCTCAGCTGCGCTGGGCAGGCCATGTTTCCAGAATGGAAAACCACCGCCTGCTTTCCACTGGTCGACGTGACAAAGGGGGCCCGAAAAAGAGGTACATAGACTCTCTCAAGAAAGCCCTCATCTCCTGCAACATCGATCCTCGACAGTGGACCTCCGTCGCTACTGACAGAGATGCCTGGCGCCACACCATCAATAAAGCCACGGCAGTGTTGGAGAGATCCCGCTGGAAAACACTTAAGGAGAAGCGCCAGAGGAGAAAAAACCGAGAGGACGTCATGCTAGACTCTGGCCGGATCTTCCCCTGCGGCCACTGTGGTCGGGCTTGCCGGTCCCGCATCGGCCTCTACAGCCACCAACGTTTCTGCGGTGGATGTTGTTACAAGTAGTAATAAGATGATTAATCTTTTCTTTGGCTCGTTAAATGTCTAGGGTAATTTGCATTATCTACTTGTCACCTTCCAATCCCCATTCATACAGTGATGACGTACGTACACAAATGAGGACTGGGATACCGAAATCAAAGTTCAGAAAAAGCTTTAATCAATGATAAACAAATTGGTCATGAGTGAAATTTTCGACACAATATTCAATAAGTCATGGAGATACTGAAACGCATTACTAAGTAAAATAAACCTTTCCCCAAAATAATTAATACTTAAAAGAAATTGGGCTGCCAAGCCGTATCAAACCATACTCATCTGAGACTTGTGGTGGGGGTTCAGCCAATCCACAATGAGCGCGCGCGCCCGCTCTCACGATGAATGAAATTCCACACTGGAGGGGGGGGGGGATTTTGGATATCCGCTTACGGATGCACTTCACAACACACGACGAAACATAAGATTGCCTCGCATGGGAGAGGAGGCAGTTGTTACTCTCATTCCTCGTAGTGGAGGCTGAGGTCTTGACTTGAACTTGATCCAGGAGATGTAGAAGTTCCGGCGTCGACACGTGGATATACGGCAGGGCAGACGAGCAGACGACAAATCCTCTCAGTGGCGTGCAGGCGGCAGGCGAGGTAACTTGGAAGGTTGACGAGGCGAGGGGGGCGACGATGCGAGAGACGGTCAGAACTTTCTCGCAGGCGTCTTCTCAGGCGTTTGAGAATCTCTAGAGACAATTCCTCCATACAGGGAGGACAGGACGCAGTTCACTTAGGAGAGGGAACTTTTCAGAGACGAGAACTCGAGATACCTTAAGCGTTGTCTCTCTCGAGTCAGAAGTGAGGGCAGTACTCCATCCAGCACCCTGTCTATACATAGACACTTGAAGTAGGTTACTGGGCATTGTCCGTCAGCGGACGAAACTTCATCGGTTTTCACAGATAGTTCAACACGTGAACTCTCCAAGACAGGGCGCCGTCCTCACATGGGCTGTCTCTGTGAAAATTCTGCAACGGGCACGCGTATTATTCCATAACACGGGTTTTTATACAACAGCAAAAGTCTACCTGTTGTCCTCGACCAATCACAGCGTTGGAGGGTGTCTTGATTCACGATATTACACTAAACGACCAATCAACTGTTCACACAGCCAGTCACCTTCCCATTGATCAATAACTGAGCTGTCTCATTAGTCCGTCCCCTAAAAAGTCCACTGCAGATTGGTCAATGGCAGAATGCGAACCGAGATGAATTCAATATCATCCCAAACGTTCTACTAAGTTCGTTTCTCCATTAGAAGGAAAACAAGTTTCACCGTTCGATTTTCCTTCTAAAACTCCACACACCACCCAAATCTCATTATCAACACTGGCTTGGCAGCAATATCAAACTACACTATGGCTTGGCAAATAATTCCCAACCCACTATATAACATAACCACAACCAACAACAAATGGGAAATATGCATTTCGTAACAGATGTGAACAGCAGCATCGTCTCATCTTCGTTCGCGAAGCAACGCCATAGATAGATAGATAGATAGATAGATAGACAGACAGACAGACAGACAGATAGATAGATAGATAGATAGATAGATAGATAGATAGATAGATAGATAGATAGATAGATAGATAGATAGATAGATAGATAGATAGATAGATAGATAGATAGATAGATAGATAGATAGATAGATAGATAGATAGATAGATAGATAGATAGATAGATAGATAGATAGATAGATAGATAGATAGATAGATAGATAGATAGATAGATAGATAGATAGATAGATAGATAGATAGATAGATAGATAGATAGATAGATAGATAGATAGATAGATAGATAGATAGATAGATAGATAGATAGATAGATAGATAGATAGATAGATAGATAGATAGATAGATAGATAGATAGATAGATAGATAGGTAGATAGGTAGGTAGGTAGGTAGGTAGGTAGGTAGGTAGGTAGGTAGGTAGGTAGGTAGGTAGGTAGGTAGGTGGGTGGGTGGGTGCGTGGGTAGTTAGGTAGGTAGGTAGTGATGTATGTGAGTGTATGTGTTTGCGCGCGCGCGCACGCGCGCGCGCGTGTGTGTGTGTGTGTGTGTGTGTGTGTGTGTGTGTGTGTGTGTGTATGCGAGAGTGGGATGGGGATGGCGGTGAGGGAAAGGTGAAAGGGAAGGTGTGGGCGTGTGAGTTTAAAAGGATGGGGGAGGGAGAGGTGAGGAGGGAGCAGAGGGGGGTGGAGGGTGGGGAGGAGAGAGGGGGGAAAGGAAGGGGGTGGAAGGGAGGAGGGAGGTTAAGGAAAGTGGTTAGAGAGGTGGGAAAGCGTTGTGGAAAGAGGAAGGGGTGGGTTGGGGTGGGTGGGTGGGTGGGGTGGTGGTATTGGAAAATATTTCGTTGCGGCTGGTGCCGAAAGTCGAACTAATACCATGTGCAAGACAGTTTGGTGACATTTTTTGTTATGATGTTTATCAGTGAGCTGCTCAGCTTCTTTCGGCACAACCCCTGCATTCATTTACGGAATAGGAACAAATTTAGTTTGCACTTGGACAGGGCTGTGATCGAAGGGATGACATAATACTAACATTTTAAAAAAAGTAACATTGAAAGTATTCAATTGTAGAGAGGAGTAGCGTTCGAAGCTCCATGCATTCTTGAGTGCTCCGCAGCTGATGGGAATGAGGGTCGGCCATTGGGCAGAGGCGTGTTTAACAGAAGCAATCCTAACGTGTCATGAGCGATCCTCCCGTGGGGCAGGAGGACCATTTCCTTTCGAAAGTTTTTTTAAAATTCATTCCAAGATGAGCGCTCACTGTGAGCGCCTGCGTGGGCAGGTTCATTTAGGAGAAAAGCTTTGGGCTGCCTGAGTGCTCGCTGTGAGTGCTTCTTTCCGAACAATCTTAATTTTAAAACTGCCTAAGAAACGCGCCCCAGTTAAGAAATGGTTTAATCTTACGGAATCTTCTAGCGGGACCAGAAACACGAATCATTTCGAGTTTCTTGGGCAAAACATCTCGAGAGAATCTCGAGAGCGAGGCGTTGCCTACGACGTCTGGCTCACAAGGAGGCTCTTGCTGTGAAAGAGGGTGGCCGAGTTGGTCGAGGTGGCCGCTGCGTCTCGCTGCAGAGGCCCGGATGAACCAAAATGGCGGAGACCGTGCAAATTGGGTCGCCGCTGATAGACGGCAGTGCCTGTAATGTGCTTCTCACTGTCCGAGAATGGGAAAGTGTACGCACGAGGAAGTATTTGCTGTTCGAGTGTTCATTTGTATATTTTGAGGAAGAGGTGTATAGGTTTATTCTGGACATACACCGTACGAAAAAACATTTTATTTGCAAAGACGAAACGTCGTACGCGTAAATTCTATGAATTATGTCCCTTGAATTAATCGAAATGAATCGAGACATATTTTCTACAAAATTGTCTACAATTGAACCCGGGTTGCTCCTTTTTTTCGTTGAAAAAGTTCCCGTGCCATTCGATATGACACCATGGTGTGTTCTATCAAGTGAAAAACTGCTGTGATATCTGTTTTGTCAGTTATTTCGTCTATCGGCAACTTCTTCGTCGACTCTCGCGCCAAGACGCAGCCATGTTCTCTCGGACTTCCGCCTTGCCAATTGATGACTGGCCGTTTCTTAGACGTCTTGCTCGCCTCGGCTAGCCCTCGAGGCGAGCCACTTGCCTAAGACACCCGCGGCTGGTGTTTGCCAAGACTTGGCAAACACTGTATACTGCAAGTATTCGGTCAACATTTACCGGGTCTTGGAATATATTCGCCTAATATTTGGTCAAGTGTTCCGGATCTTAACCGGTTTTTGCCAAGGTTTGGGATATTGGCTTGACAAATAATGCCAATTGCGATTGGCGCGATATATTCATTAGATCCCATCAGAGCACAATGCCGAAAAAATCTGTCGCTTTGTTTACAGTTACAGCCATTACACTCTTACGGTATGGGCATGATGCCGATCGATGCCATATTGCAAATGCCTTTGTTTGCGAGATCTTGGCTTTAGGCGCGTTTGTTTGGCCTAAAATCTCGAGAGAATCGCGAGGGCTAGGCGTTCCCTACGTTCCTCGCTCATAAGGTCGCACTCGCCGTGAAGGCGGGAGGCCGAGGGAGGTCAGGAGCCATTCTAGTAAACTAGAGATTTCGCCTACCGGCAAAAGTATCTCTAGCACAGTTCACATCACGTGATGGAAGGTTTTTGGCCAATTTATTCATACGGAGGTCACACGAGAGGCTTGTGGGATAGCCGATGTGCTCCCTGACATACGCCGTTAAAGTAGTTCGAAGACTATTTCACACAAAACTCTTAACTTACTATTGCTGAGACAACAAACAAGCGTTTATTCGATACAATAAAATGTTTGTGTTGAAATGGAAACAAGTTTTGACATCTGAATGATTTCTGTAAAAAGTGTAGAGAAAAATAGTATCAGAACGAACTATTTTTGGCGCAAGGCTGTAATGCGAAGGGTCAAGCCTATTACGCATTCATTGCGAACTGTGCCAGAGTCTATCTACTGACTCTGGTTTACAGAATGGTCAGGAGCTCCCTCGATCCTTCCCACTGCAGTGCCCCGGATGAGCCAAAATGGCGGAGACAGTGCAAGTTGGGCTGGTGTTCGGAGATAACAGTGCCTGTAATGTGCTTCTCAGGGTTAGAGAATGGAAAAGTGTACGTTCACGGAAGTATTTGCGGTTCGAGTGTTTATTTGTATAAATAGAGGAGTAGGTGTATTGGGTATTTCTGGACATACACTGCCGAATTTTTTTTTCGATTGCAGTATACGTACGCTCTATGAATTATGTCCCATGAGTTGATCGAAATGAATCGAGGTCTCACAGTTTCGACAAAATTGTCTACAGTTGAACACGGGTTGCTTTTTTCGTTGAAAAAGTTCCCGTGCCATTCGATATGACACCATGGTGTGTTCTATCAAGTGAAAAACTGATGTGATATCTGAATCGTCACTTATTTCGTCTATCGGCAACTTCTTCACCGACTCTGGGGCCAGAACGCAGCCATGTTCTTCCGCCTTGCGAGATGATTGGCCGTTCTTCTAGCTGTAGGAGCGTCTCACTCGCCTCGACTATCCATTCAAGGAGAATCGAGAGATTTTGGGGCAAACAAACACGCCCTTGGTTTCGTCAAGATATTAAGAAACTAAAGATTTGCCAAGACGTGGCTAAATAGTTGCCGAATTTTTGCCGAATAAGTAATTTGCCAAGATTTGGTGAATATTAGCCAAGATTAATTCGTCAATTAAGAACAGGTTTTAGGATTGCGTCTGGGAAACCTCGCCTCAGAACTTTGATCAAAGGGATGATGTAGTAGTCAGCAATAGCAGAAAGGAATAGCTTTCGGAGGTCCGTAGATTCTTGAGCTGATGAGAGAGAGAGAGAGAGAGAGAGAGAGAGAGAGAGAGAGAGACAGAGAGAGACAGAGACAGAGACAGAGAGAGACAGACAGAGAGAGACAGACAGAGAGAGAGAGAGACAGAGAGAGACAGAGAGAAAGAGAGAGATAGAGAGACAGACAGACAGACAGACAGACAGACAGACAGACAGACAGACAGACAGACAGACAGACAGACAGACAGACAGACAGACAGACAGACAGACAGACAGACAGACAGACAGACAGACAGACAGACAGACAGACAGACAGAGAGAGAGACCTCCTTGAAAAATAATCAGGACAATATATAAGTAAATATATTGATGTGTGGATAGATAGAAAGAAATATAGATTGAATGATCGGCAGATTAATAGATAGATACATGGATAAATAAAATACTAGACAAAATAATACAGATGGATAAAATGATTAAAAATTATTCTTAAAATGATCAATACACAAATATATACAGTTCATGTCTACATATCTACCTTGGGGGCGGGGTTGGTGGAGCACTATGTTACCTCAACTACAACTTGTGTGTGTGTGTGTGTGTGTGTGTGTGTGTGTGTGTGTGTGTGTGTGTGTGTGTTGTTCTGATGGGGTGCGGGGGGGAGGGGAGGGGGAGGGCTATCAGCCTCTTTAGTCCCTCATCACTGAGAAAACCCGCCCTTCCATCTGTGTTTCAGCCGTGTGTGTGTGGTTACCACCACGGCCAGGAAGCGCCTCACCAGGCCTGCTACACGGATAGCTCTCCCCTCAAGGTCCCCAACCCCGACCCCCCTCGCCGTCCTTGGAACGTTCAGCTGCCCTGGCTGGTCACCTACAAGGGGCTGGATCTGCCGTCAGAGGTCGTGCCTGCCAGTATTCGGCCGCACCACTTCCGCTACCTTTGCGGCCTTCCGGCTTACTGCCGTCCCAACCACTTCATACGAGGTCACTGTCGCCCAGGGAAGTGCTTGCAGTCTTCTCATTAAGTCACTCGGATGTACCTGTCTCCCCCATGTGTGTGCGCCGCCTGCCAGATTCCTGAGCCCGTGTTGCTGCCCCCAGTGCTCAAGCCGCCCCTTCCGTGGCTTCGTCCCTACCTGCTGCGTTATGGGGAGGACCTCGTAGTTCCACACATTTGCAAGGCCGAGGTGACCCCGGTGAGCAGTGAACGGCCAAGACCCATCCCTGCCTTCAGGGAGGTTCAGGGAACCGAGTCCCTGGCGTACCAGCAGCCCTGGAGCTACAAGACCTCATCTGCATGCTTGTCCAGGGGGAATGGTATCTAGTATGAGATGGACAGATCTACTTTACTCCACCAGCATAGGTTCTGGTGGCTCCAGCACGTAAAATAGCTGTTGGACCATTCTCACCTTATCATGTATGCCAACTGTGTGGAGCTTTTGGACCTCCCTCAAGATCTGAGATGGACAGCTGCTAAAGTTTCACAGCAGACGTTCCAGTAGGTCCGTGGCAGGTAGCTGGTTGCTGTGCCTCCCTCCACAGTTGGAGTCTGCTGCTGTTGAGCTTCCAGGGTCTCATCCAGGGCTGCCTTTGCCTCCTTCATAGCAGCGAGACCTCACTGCCATTTCTGGCTGTGGTGTATTTTCCTCTGAACATTCCGAGTTGTAGAATTTCAGGAAACCTGAATGATTTGTGACGTATTTCTAACCTTTTTCTTGATTCGTTTTACGGGAACTCCAAAGACTTTCCTCTTTCAGCATGTCCCAGGTGGAAGATTTTCAGTGGAAATTTAAAGCATACTGATGAAAACCAAAAAAGTGTATGTATTTTGTTGATTTTGTCCATAAATCAATTTACATGCAACTGTTATTTTTTTGAACATGACCAATAATGACTAGCTTGCAAATGACTTGGAAGGAGTTTGTCTTGGGAAGATGAGGATGAGAGCTGCTGAAATAGTTGGAGCAAGGCTTTTCGACCCCCTGAGGCTCGGCCTGATGTCAAAGAATTACTGTTTCAAGACTACAGGACTTATGGGACACAAGGAACATCGGCACGTGACATGAACCTAACCTCAGGCAGGTTTTGCAGAGGCAATTTAAACGCATCATACGCAATCATCTTCTCGCGGGATCAAAGGCGCATTTCGTTTCAAAAGGTATTTTAAAAAACGGTTCAGAGTTGAGCGCTCACGGCGATCACCTGCATAGACACGTTCAATGAGAAGAAAAGCTTCGGGCTTCACGGGCGCTCGCCGTAAGCGCTCGCCGTAAGCGCTCGCCGTAAGCGCTCGCCTCTGACTTTTTTTAGATTTAATCTCTTTTGAAACGAAAAGCGCCTCTGGGCTCAGTTTTACAATCGTTTCCCCCCATGTCATAGCGACGGAATAGGGGCTGCAGATGACTTAAATTTCTTCCACCCCCTCAGCCCATGTGGTCGCCGTTTTATGAAGCTGCCACAAGGACTTACGGCATCCAGCAGCTGGAATAGGAGGGTCGAAATTTGGGGCAGCCAGTGAGGTGCCCTAACGCCTATGCCGGGCGACTTTAGAGCCTCGTTCTCGCGTATTTGCACAATTAAATGGCGGACATGTCTACGGTTCGCACAGAAAAACGCTGTATTTGGGGATACTAGAAACCCATCCAAAGAAAATGTAAGCCATGAACAACATTAATTTATCAAAGCTGTAAGTTGAATGCATCAATAGGTCGTGACAGCTCCTGCATTTTAAAAATGGAAATGCAGGTCGACGCATCTACACGCCGAAGCATATGTTGACATTGTGTACAATGGGAAAGAATAATGACTGACGCCCTAAAAGACCACAAGAGGACAGTCAGCATTGGCGGCAGAACAATCACAAACTTACGTTTTGCTGACGACATAGATGGCCTGGCCGGAAGTGAAAAGGAGCTGGAGAACTTAATGGAGCGCTTAGACACAACCTCCACAAATTGTTTCATGCAGATCAGTGCAGAGAAGACCAAACTGATGACCAACAACACCAACGGCATCAGCACTGACATCAAGGTCTGTGGCGAGAAACTGGAAACCGTCAACAGCTTCAAATACCTGGGAGCAATTGTCACAGATGCAGGATCCAAACCTGAAATACTCGCCAGAATTGCCCAGACCTCAGCGGCACTCACAAAACTCAAGACCATATGGAAGGACAGGAACATAGCCCTCAGCTCAAAGATCAGACTGATGCGCGCCCTGGTCATGTCCATATTTTTGTATGCCTGTGAGTCATGGACACTAACAGCTGACTTGGAGAGAAGGATGCAGGCCATGGAAATGAGATGCTTTCGACGACTCCTCGGCATCTCCTACAAACGGGTAGTACAAGGACCGCATCACAAACGAGGAAGTCCGAAACAAAATTAGGCAAGCCATCGGGCCCTATGAAGAACTACTGACCACTGTGAAAAGACGCAAACTAAAGTGGTGTGGGCACGTCTCACGATCGTCGGCGTGCCAAGACTGTGTTACAAGGCACAGTAAAAGGAGGGAGGAGGAGAGGCAGACAAAGGAAAAGATGGGAGGACAACGTCTCAGAATGGACAGAGATGAGGCTCA
>JAWQFJ010027336.1:0-5000 GCA_034096865.1 Theodoxus fluviatilis
CAAAAGAGAGTTGCAATAATCTAATCTGGACAGAATGCAGGAAGTGACCAGAGTTTTAGTAGCATCTACTGTGAGTTTTCAGTTGATTGATTGCCTCAGTTGTTTCCAAAAGAGTAATTTTTGCATCTAGCAAATCTGAGTTTTGTTCCGAGGTGTTGTCACGTAAAGACTGTATGATTGTACCCTCTGTGCCGGTTAACTCAAATGAGGCTTGAAACACTTCCTGAAAATGTCGTACCCATGCCTCACAGGGAATGCCTGAAGATATCTTACTTTTGTTGCACAAGGATCGTACCTGCTTCCAAAACAGCTGTGTATCCCTTACATTATCAGTTAAATTCGTTGTTATTCTTTGCCTATATTCATTCTTCTTTTGTTCTAATAGTTTCTTGTATCGTTTCCTGTTCTTTAAAAACAAGACCATATCCAACTCAAAATGTGTTCTAAGATACTTCCGTAGACACTTTCTAGTTTCTTTCCTGCATTGAAAACATTCAGCATCAAACCATCTGCGCTTATTCCTATTTGCAGTCCAGAAAGTTTTCTTCATGAGATTTGCAGCACTCACTATTGATTCTGAACTGATTCTGGTGGCAGCATCTACATCAACTATACTTTCTTCCAGCAATTCATTCACTCCAGACTCTGCAAGACCTTCCCTGACCATATTGACATAGTCATCTACTAAATGACCATTCCAAATTATTTTGGTTTGTACACTCACTTTCTCTGTCTCTATCTCCTGTTTCATATGAGAAGAAAGTACAGTTTCACGCACATACAGTGATCTACACAACGGAATAACATCCTCTGTTGCTATGATGTAATCTATCACGCTACTACCCTTTGATCCCACATAAGTATATCTACGGGAACTTTTCTCATCTATCAACCCATTCAATATGGTCAGCTCAAAAGCAACACAATGTGGCAGTAGACTATGCCCAAATCCATTGACAATTCCATCATCTGAAACTCGTGCTTCCTCCGCCACATTTCCCAGCGTATCTCCCACACTATAATTGAGCAGATTACATGTTCCAGTCCTCGCATTAAAGTCACCGCAGAGCAATACAGAAACATCTTTATGCTTGTCTAACATATCGTTAATGCAGCTTTCTAAATAGAATATACCATTTGATTCATCCATACTATCATAATACGGAGACGCCACAGGTGGCACATATACACAGAACAGAAGCACGTCTCTAACGGTATTCATCAATATTTTACTCACTCTGAACACGATGAAATCATAGTTACATTTCAGTCTGACAATATATTTCTCCACATCTTTCTGCACAAGGCACAGGATACCGCCAGATCTACGACCGCGTGAAGATAATTTTTTGCAGGCAAACTGTGTAATGAGAAATTCTGAAGGCATCTCTAAGATCTATATATTCTACGAAAGTCTCGCAGAGATGAACGAAGGAAAACGACTGTAGATACTGGACGAAGTCTGGGTCATCGAACTTACTTAATATTCCCTCAATGTTCCATGAAAGTAAACGAAAGTCTTTTGGTAACTCAACGTCTGGGTTGTTACCTTCATTACAGTGGGTAGATGACTGGGCCGGGCCGTGTCCATACGTGTCTGCTCCGCTCCTCGCCCTCGCGACGGAGCGAGTGAGCGGTCTTGTGTTGACAGGCTGCCTTCGTTGTTCTTTGTGGAGCTTGCCGCCTTTAAAAGGGGAGAGGGTACATGATAGCAGACGATTTTCGACCAAAAATACGAATTCGAGATAATTGTATTTTCTTGATCTTTTACATCTGTAGAAACACTCTAGTCAACCAAAATTCTCATCCACGTCTTATAAATATTTTTAAAATAATATTTTTGGGTGCAGGGGTGGGCGTGGTGAGCAGCAAGATGACAAAAAACTACTACTTTGTCGACTCTACTTTGAATTTTTCTTTTGCCTAAACCCTAACATATCATATATCATTATGTTCGTCAACATCCGCTCTACTTCGTCACATTGCGATCTCACGGAAACTTCCATATATGGAGCAGCTATAGCTGCGAAACGCAGTGAAGAAAACCTACGGAAATTTCCATATATGGTGCTTAGCTACTATAGCGTGCGTAAGCACTTGCCTCGGGCGCACAGTTGAATGAATGGCGCCATTTCATTGGCTGCCGACTTTTGTCGACAAGCAGCCGAGCAGGCGCGAGCGGCCTCGGAAGTTTGTTTGCGATCTCGATTCGACTCAATCGAAGTTTCTTTTGAGCCATTTACCCCGCGATTGTGATTCCATGTCTGAGGAATCTGAGTCGATTGAAGCTCACAAGGGTGGGAAAAGGCGGAGGAGGGAACTGAACAAGGCTGCAGCGAGCAAACGATGGGGAAAACACGAAGAAACTCCCTCGATCAGCGTCAACCCAGCGTTAGCAGAGCCTTCGACGAGTCAACAACCATCTTCTTCATCTCACGGAGAGGAGTAAGTTTACATTTTACAGTCTGATTTTCCTCTCTCTCTGTACTGTAACTTGAAATTTGCTGATACTCATTGATTGCACATTCTGGGAATAAGTAGGACAGAAGATTTAGTTGACTTGATAAGATTTACGAAGGCGACAAATGTTCGTTCACTCCAGCCACCAACTCAGTCGAGTTGGTGAAGGATCCATAGGAGGAATGAGGTGAGTCTGATTAGTTATAGATGTGAAACGTTCTAGATAATGAAGATGTAAAGAAGTTTGTTGCATCTTGAAACTTGATTGAATGCATTTGTTAGATGTGACCTTGTGAGGGCAGCATTGTTTTGAAATAGATCCTTTGCATTGTTGAGGTTAGTTACTCATTCCCATCTTGTGTGTTTTCAGGCACCAGCAGGAGGTTCCAGCCAGGAGGAAGATAGAGGCCATGGGAGCAATCATGGAGATTACATCGGAGGACAGCGACTCGGATGGACAGGACCCACCACCTGCACCAGCATCTCCTAGATCCTGGTGCATTGCTGACCTGGGACAATTGTCCAAGCTTCTGGCTGAAATTGCATGCCCAGCATGTGAAATGACTGAACTGTATTTTGCAAAGACTGGTCATGCCATGGGGTTTGCAGAAGCACTGACATTGAAGTGTACCAAATGTGAGTATACCAGTGGGTCAGTCTTCTCATCTTCTCGTGAAGGGGGGGAGAGATCAAAGATGGGGAAGTTTGAAGTGAACACTTTGATGACATTGCTGACACATGAGCTGGGCAAGGGGCATGAGGCCTTGGAAAAATTCAAAATGGTCCTAGGGCTCCCTTCCATGCAGTCAAAGACCTATCAAAGGCACCAAAGGCACTTGTTTGCCACATCTGCAAAAGTGGCAGACAAATACCTTCGGTCTGCAGCTAGTCTCATTCGAGCCATGGCCACTGATCTAGGTGATAATGGGATTGTTGACTTGACTGTCAGCTTTGATGGGACATGGCAGAAGCGTGGCTATGCTTCAAAACATGGAGTTGGTCTTGCAATTGAAGTCAACACTGGACTTGTTGTTGATTATGAGGTACTCTCCAACCACTGCCACGCTTGTGCTATGGCCAAGAGCCAGCATGGGGAAAAATCAGAGGCCTTTGCTAACTGGCAGGCCACCCATGAAAATTGTGACAGGAATTTTGAGGGGTCTTCCAAGGCCATGGAGGCAGAGTCAGCTAGGAGAATCTGGGCCAGGTCTGAAGAAAGGTATGGCTTCAGATATACAGCAATCCTTAGTGATGGTGATGCAGCAACATTCTCGGCATTGCAGAGAATGAATCCATATGGGGATGAGCATCCCATCACTAAGCTTGACTGTGTGAACCATGCTGAGAAGAGACTTGGCACAGCTTTGAGGAAGGTATACAGGGAGAAGAAACTGGGAGGAAGGGGTACAGGCAGGCTTACCTTGAACAAAATAAACAAACTCCAGAAATACTATGGCAAAGCTGTTCGGGATAACATTGGCAGTACTGAGAGAATGCATACAGCCATTTGGGCATCTTTGCTCCATGCCATGTCCACTGATGATGACCCCCACCACAGCTATTGCCCCAAAGATGCTTGGTGCATCTTCAGCAAGCCACCATCAGCAGGCAATCCACATCCCAAGCATAATGAAAGGTCTATCAAGACCTGGCTCTCAAAAGAGGTGGCTAGTGAGCTCTTTCCAGTCTATGACAGACTGTCTGATGGCAGTCTCCTGGAAAGAATGACCACAGGATCCACTCAGAATGCCAATGAAAGCCTGAACAGCTTGATTTGGACTTACTGCCCCAAACCTAAATTTGTTGGCAGACCCAGACTGCAAAATGCAGTGGACATGGCAATCTCACGTTTCAATGGTGGTGCCAAGGCAACCAGTGAGAAGTTGAAGTTGCTGAGCATTGCAGCAAATGAAGCACAGTTGGCCTGCATGGAGAGGCAGGATGCCAAGAGAGTAGCACAGGCTGAGAGAGCAGCAGAAGCCAAAAGCAGAGAGACTAGGAAGAGGAAACAGCAGGAAGAAAAAAGGGCACGAGCTAGGCTAGAAGCTGCCGAAGGTTCTCAGTATGAAGCAGGGGGACATGTTTAGTTTCTAGACATATCCAATGTGGTTCCAGATTGATGTTTTGAGTTACAATGACAAGTCAAGTGATTTGCTGCTCATGAGAAGCTGTTTCCATGTACATAAATGCTTTCTTAGACTTGTGAGTCACTACTTTATCCTTTTTTCTTGATTTTCTCATTTCGGGGTTTTTCCGACAATTTGTGTACTTTCAAAACAAATTACTCCATGATAAATGCTCAGGTTGCCACAATTTTTTTTAGGAATGTTCTGAACATGTCATTTTGTCATTCTGTGCATGGAGACATTGAAATATTGTGTACTTTACAAATTACAAGTCTGTAAACTAGAAATTTGATAGAAATTGACACGGTAGAAATTATACGTATCAGAGTAAAAATTGTGAAAAAAACACTATGATGCTGTTATTCAAATCCATGCACAGGAATATTTGTGTTTTGATGCTGGTCTGAATAAAAA
>JAWQFJ010027336.1:15000-32500 GCA_034096865.1 Theodoxus fluviatilis
AATTTCTGTCTCCAGATAGAGTGTGAAAGATCAGCGGCCATTTCCTGTTCTGCTAAATGTGCTAGTGTAGTGTTGAAAACTTCATTAATTTAGGTCTCCAGCGAGAGAGTGAGAGAGAGAGAGAGAGAGAGAGAGAGAGAGAGAGAGAGAGAGAGAGAGGGAGTAAAAAGGTCAGCGGCAATGTCCTGTTCTGCTGAATGCGCTAGTGTGGTGTTGAGGATTTTGTTAAGAAAAATGTGCAGCTGCCACCGCAATCAACAACTTATCTCGTGACTTTAACAACAGCTCTAACTTGTAACTTATATCAGGCCAGTACTTGTCACGGATTTTTACTGTCGATACATCTATACAGCAAGAGTAATGAAACTTTAAGTTGATTGTCTTCAAACACGTACGGGTTATACACTTCACATCATAACTATGTTTCAATAGCACATTGTCCAAAATACCTACAGTTCACATGCTGCAGCTGCCAAATGATACCTCCCATCTCAGCTGCAAACCTAATCTAAATGATCACCTGTAATGCAGAAGTGCTGGTTATGTCTTTTTCTGTCACTGACAGTGTCAGTACTTGGTTTATTTTAGACATCCACTTTGCAAATGCCTCTCCTCAAATTGAAAGGTACAAATATTCTCTCTATTGCGATTGTGCCACACTCTATTGATTATTTTATGTCACGTGAGAGAATTTGATCTTGTAACAGACGTGTGTGTTTCACTCGCTAACGTCCCGAGTTAGAGCCCCCTGTGGGTTGGGGGTCAGAATAGACCCCCCACGTCTCCCTACGCAATTCTTAAGAGGCAACTGACTATAGGGATATATAAACTTAATTCGCGCTCACTCTGAATCATTCTTGTGATTTTCATTCTTAACAGCTTTGAATAGTCTAGAAAGGCTGATAGGCCGTAAAACTCCCTCCCTCCCTCCCTCCCTCCCTCCCTCCCTCCCTCCCTCCCTCCCTCCCTCCCTCCCTCCCTCCCTCCCTCCCTTCCACTCTCCCACCCTCTCTCCTTCCCTCCCTCTCTCCCTCCCTCCAACCATGCATTCATCCGTCCGTCCGTCCGTCCGTCCGTCCGTCCGTTCGTCCGTCCCGACATTGAGGTGGTGTTAAGTATCTGAACCCCACAGTTGCATTCTCTCACCCTGCCATAGGCGTGCAGGGCGAGCAGTCCATCGATGTCTCCGTCGCGTTCGTTGCTGACGTAGATGACCTCGTTCTGGAAGTCCACCCGCACGTGTTCGGGAACCTTCCGTCCATCGATGAGGGAAGTCGTGTCAAAGTCCTGCAACAAAAACATCACTGTGCTTACAGACATTTCTCCAACGGCCCTCTTGACGTCATCGTCGCGTTTTGTTTTGGCACTGACGTGGCAATGTGGTGCTAATGGCGGCGGAAGCGGTGATGGTGGTGGTGGTGGTGGTGGTGGTGGTGGTGACGGTGGTGGTGGTGGTGGTGGTGGTGGTGGTGGTGGTGGTGGTGGTGGCGGCGGTGGAGGTGCTGTTAGAAGAAGTTGTGTTTTTCATGACAATAAAGAGTCTGGTCACAAGAGCATAGCATGGCTGCTGGCCTTGTAACTAAAAGCACGGGCTTTTCGCAGCGACTTTTCACATCATGCTTACAGACGAGGTGATACCGGTACGTCATATCCTGGTCAGAGGTCATCGTCCTCTGAATGACAACTCAATCATCAAAACCATGTCTACTTCCTGGACACGGAAATGAAGTCAGTCTGAAACTCACCTCTATATTTTAGTCTCAGCTCTCCTTGTACAAAATGTTAGAACCCCGTAAACTGGCAGTGTTGCGATGGACACTTTCATAACATTCAATTCCCTAACATCTTTATTTCACAAAATGTGTCAGCATATACATATGTACATTAAATTAAAATCGTAATAAAATTAATATTTCTTCATTAGCAGTTAAGACTATACAGTTGAATAAATGGGCTGCTACCACGCACTGCCATGGAGAAAGTATGCAGACAAAAACATCTCATTGAGACCAGACTATACAGGGAAAAGTTAGATCGCAGTTCAACTGCGCAAATTAATCTTCTCTCAAGAAACGGTGATGCTACCGAAACGCATACAATCAAATGTTTGAGCAGCAGTCACAAAGCAAAAGAAACGCTAGAAAGGGTTCTGTCAGAGTTCTGGGAACACAGGGCAGCCGTCGTGCTGCAGATAACCGATTAAATAAACACGAACAATGAGGAGCAGTCACACTGCGAAAAGTATGGTGGTCACTGGCCCTTGGCCTGTGGAACCAGCAGTCACTCTCCGCAGTCATCTCGCGACCTGGATGAGGCAAGGACACAGAAGACATTGCCTCGGAGCATAGCCATCCCGATTCGTTGTTTGAGCCACATGGTCTCCCGTGGCTCGCCCGTCTCCGCCTTCAGTCTTCGGCCGATTTCCTCGATGATCTTGAGTGTTGAAGGACCGAACAACCCCTCGATCCACCCCCCACCCCTATCCCCCATCACCGCCCATATCCTTGATCTTCTCATCTAGTCTCGTTCTCCATCCCGATTCCTTGATCCAATACACGATACAATGACCATCTTACCTTCCTGTCCCCGTGTCCGAACTGCTTGAAGGCGATGATGGCAACAAGTGTTGCCATGACAACCAGCAACACTGCAAGAATCACAGCAACCGCCACGCGCATGCGCCTTGGCTTGTCAGACTTGCCTTCCGTTTTGGCAGGTGTCTCCACCGCCACCTGTAGGAGAGTAGTTTGAGGCGATGCAGTTCTCTAAAACTGAGGTTGTAAAAAATGCCCACACGCAAACAAACGGGCATTTGATGCAACATTTGATTAATGATTCATAAAAGTGTCTAAATTGCAAACATTTTTCTGTTCTGTATTACAGCGTTCCCGGGGAGAGCAATATATAAATGCTGTTTTCAGACAGTGCATTGAGTTTAAAAAGTTCATTGAGCCCTGACAATTTGATTCGTTTTCATTAATAAATTATGATTTAATCAAACAAAATCAAACAAACAAACAAACAAAAGGAGAAATAATCACAGGGAATTCGGCCTCCGTAAACAAAGATTTAGAAGCACACTGTGTAGAACAAATCACTTCAAGCACATCGCTGGCAAGCGCCTACACACATGTACACATACAGAGAAGGGGGGATGGGTGGAGGATGGGTGGTTGATGGGTGGAAGAGAGAGGAAAGAAAATGGGGAGGGGACAGAGGGCACAGAGAGAGAGAGGAGATAGAGAGAGAGAGAGAGAGAGAGAGAGAGAGAGAGAGAGAGAGAGAGAGAGAGAGAGAGAGAGAGAGAGAGAGCAACCAATGCAATGATTCAACTTGAGCCTACCGTGAATTCTGAAGCCTTCTTGTCCATGTCGAAGTTTGGGGGAGACATAACGTTACGAGAAGTTAGCTTCTGCCTCCTGATGGTCTCACCTCACTTTGGCCTCTTATAAAACAGACCCATGTACCCGGATGTCCTTTAACAACCAATCGCTTGCCACCTTGGTAGATAACCTACACATCAAAAGTTATTACGGGTTCACTGAATTAATTGGTATCCGCCCCGGCGTGTGACGGTGCAGTTTTCGAGCTTGAACTTTTCAAAGAACGCCATTGCCCTGAAAGATTGAGATCATAATCTACATAACTGGGCGTGGATTTTCGTCGACAAGAGGAACACGCCACTTGGTATCAGGAATGAAAGTGCAAAATTTCTTTTAATTTAGAAAAATACATGTAATTGTTTCAAGGCCGACACATTTTCTTAACAACAATATTTAGATAGTACATTCTCGGGTTGAAAGGAGAGGAAAGAGATGTATGATCTCGGTGTTTTACAGGTGGGAGGATGTCAGGACTCATGGGGGTTCTAGACGGAGGCCTATGTGTGCATGAGAGTGGGTGTGGGTGCGTATGGGTACTGCTATATGAGTGCAGACGAACACGAACTGTGACGTATGCTATCCATGGCACTTATGAATGCTGGTACTCCTGTGAGAGGGGAGATGGGTGAATGTGGGTCTCAGTGAGATTGAGACCTGAAATGCCAGTATGGATGTATGACTGTGTATAGGTATGAATGTATGTAAAGCTGACCTCGTATGTAGTGGGCTGCATATGAACCTACTATTTTAGTTGGTAACTACGTCGTAGTTGTCTACTTCGTTGTTCACAACTTTGAGTTGTTCCCAACTACGACAGTAAGGTCTGCATGAGACGTTACTTGGTCGCCACAACGAAGTAATGACCCAGATTATTATCTTGGGATATCCATCTAATGCGCATGCGTAGAGGTCACGACAAGAGGTGAACTAGCCAACTCCTTGCACAATTCAATGACCGACGTGTTGCCGGTTCGCACAAAAAACGCTCTATTTCGGGATACTTGCAACCCATCCAAAAAAATATAAGCCATGCACATCACTAATTTATCAAAGCTCTATGTTGAATGCATCAATAGGTCGTAAAAGCTTTTACATTTTACAAATCGAATGCAGGTCAACGCATCCACGCTGAAGCATGAGTTACCCGTTGCCATCGGTCACGGCGTATTACAAAGAAGCGTCATCAGTCATCCTTCATCCTTCCGCCTAATACGGTCGCGTTTTATAAAACCAGACTAAAAATAGACTGCAGGGAGGTGACTCCCACAGTATTTCCGGCAGGAGAGACGGCTTTGCACGGGAAAAAACTTTTTAGAACGCTACATTATGTGTCAAACTACACAAATGCACCAAAAACACAAAAACTCGTAAAGCAACTAATGCGTCGTTTGTTGGGATATATTCCATGCGAAGAACATGTGCAGGAGCGGTAAATCGCATAAAGAGAGAGCCGAGCATATAACTCTGCGATGACTTCCGGAAACTGTTTTGGCCGGGAAACTATTTTGGCCACTACACAGCTTGCAGCGGTTAAAATAGTATCCCGGTGAAAACAGTTTCCGGAAGTCATCGCAGAGTTATCTGCTCGGGACGTGCTGAGAATTCAACTCTAAAAAGAGACGGCATCCGCCACTCCGCCTGACTGAATTCGCACGCCCGGGGAGTTATGCTAAGATCCGGCCGCGTTAATATATCTGCGTTTTGTGACAAACGTCTTGCTCGGCGGTACTGTACTCCATGCACCTTAACGATCCGCGTGATTCGGGTGTAATCTTAAGCTAAACGACGTTCCGAATGTTTCCGACTTTGACCATTTCAGCAGCGCCAATAGACGTCGTTTAGCTTAAGATTACACCCGAATCACGCGGACCGTTAAGGTGCATGGAGTACAGTACCGCCAGCAAGACGTTTGTCACAAAACGCAGATATATTAACGCGGCCGGATCTTAGCATAACTCCCCGGGCGTGCCAAGTCAGTCAACGGTCGCGTTTTATAAAACCAGACTAAAAATAGACTACAGGGAGGTGACTCCCATAGTATTTCCAGCAGGGGAGACGGCTTTGCACGGGGGAAAACTTGTTTGAACGCTACATTATGTGTTAAACTACACAAATGCACCAAAAACACAAAAACTCGAACAGCAACTAATGCGTCGTTTGTCGGGTTATATTCCATGCGAAGAACACGTGCAGGAGCGGTAAATCGCATAAAGAGAGAGCCGAGCAGATAACTCTGCGATGACTTCCGGAAATTGTTTTCACTGGGATACTATTTTCCCAGCTACACAGCTCCCCACACGGTCTACACGAAGAAAATGACTGTCGATGATGGATACCGCTCTCTTTCGTGCAGATCGTGCGCATCGTGCCTGCCACAACTGGGTGCCAGTTTTAATGACTGTAAATAGCCGTTGTTCGCGTTTTATTCTATATGAACGCGTTCCAATGTGACCTAAACATTAAATTAATTCGTTCTCCACAGACCTAACTTTGCCAACGAGCCCTCAAAGTTTACTGTTGGGTACAGCTCCTCAAAACAAACAAATTAATTACATTCTGTTGTTAGGAAAATCTTTCGTTCACAAATGTAAATATAAAAGGTGTGAAACCAAACACTAAGGGTTTCCTTAACATTCTGCGAAAAAACGCATTAATCGAAAAATTCATTGCCCAAAGCAGCAACAACTCTGACAACTACAACAATAAATGGGGTGACCTGTTCACTATTATAGATGATACTATTTCTGAAAGTTAGCACGGGATAAACACTCTCTTCCCCCCCCCCCCCTCTCTCTCTCTCTCTCTCTCTCTCTCTCTCTGAGACTTCCGCCAGTACGATCGACGTGTGCAGACGTGCTTCGTCGGGGCTCCGCTCCCGCATACCGGTGACCGTTACAAGAAGTGAAACCAGTAATGGAAGTGCATGCAGAAACGTGCCATAGACGTGGCTTGGCGTGAGTAAAGCACGACTCTTGCTCTTTGGTGTAATTTGATCATTTTGTGATGTTTTGATATGTTTCATCGACTTGGAGTGTTGCGAGTTTGAGAGAGCGAGCCACTTCCCCCGCGACTGCAGCTCTCGTTGTCGCTGTACAAGAACGACTGCTAATGTAGACTGAAGATAGGAATTGTCGACTGCAGTTATGTGTTGTTGAGTGCCCCCAAAACTTATAACTATAACTTAGTTGTCGGTTAGATGAGCCACCGAGAAGGATATGTATCGGAATTGCTTCTCCGAGACAAGTGGTTTCAAGACAGGGGAGCACTTACAGGAATGACTCATCTGTTTTCTAGAGTGGACCGCTCCCGTGAGGAAAGCAAAGGTTAACTACTTTGGATAACTTTTCAAGAGTATATTTGGTTGTAGACATATTGTGTTTTCCTGTTGACAAAACTTGTTATTGGAACGAGTTCACAAACTGTTCACCATGGGTGTCACGCTTGAGACGTACCGACTGCGCATTGGAGCACATTTCGCTCGTGCAAATCGCCTGAGAGCGAAGCGTGGACGGTGTGCAGCGTGCAATATCCGAAGCACCGAGAGTTTTGAGCTCAGTTATCACCTTCTGGAAGAGCTACAAGATGAACTGCGCTCAAGCCCGTGGCAGTTACACTTCTCGCGACCTAGGGCTCGACTAGGACTGCTACTGATCGCGTTGTGCGCGTCACTTACGATCGCGTGCTCACTCAGGACTGCCACTCCAACAACTACGCTGCATGATCTCTCGGGTCTGATCCTGCTAGGAGGGAACGTGGAACGTAACCCTGGGCCATGGAGAATCAACGAGACTGCTGCATGGCCCGGGTGGAATGTACCACTGGAAACGCAACACGGTCATCCTCCGAGAATACAGCATGGGCCCACACCACGCGACGCATACATCCCTAGCACAGAACCAACGACCCCATATGAAAGTGGAAGTATTGAGGCAGAAGTGCGTCGGTTATGTGCTCAACAAGAGACGACAAACATCCTCCTGAGGGAAACTCAGGAACGCTGTAGACGGCACTGCTCTTAGCTCTCACAATGGAATGCAGCCCTACATGAACAGGTAGAAGGACTGAAATCCCATGTAAACACCATTTACAAGGACATGCAAAACACGTTGCTCACTGTAGAAGGCCAAGCTGAGAGTATGGAGATGTCTACGAAGCTAAACAACATTCAGTTGTTCGGGTTACCCGAGAAGTCTCGAGAGACCTACTGGGACTGCCTACAGTTGGTGCTGGATACTCTACAAGATGTCGATCCTGACCTACGATGGTCTGAAAAAGACATAGTAAGAGTCCAGCGATTGGGAGTTCCTTTCGAGGGGGACTGCAGAGCAACCCACCCCCTCCCCCTCGCCCTGTACTTGTGGAAATGAGTACATGGGCGAACAAACTGAGACTGCTCAGGTGGGGACGCGAGCCTCTTAGAAGGAATGGAATAAGAATATCCGGGGAACTTACACAGAAGCAGGCCACTACCCTTCAGGAGCTGCGCAGACAAGGTCATCATGCCTACTTCAAAAACAACCAGCTTTTCTTCAGAGAAAAATCTCCAGCAGGCAGAAGAACAAACGGACGAAAGAGGCAGAACCACCGAACAAGCCGGCACAAAGACCATCCCCACAGGGACAGAAACCGGAACAGAGCAACTACTCTGCCTACGGAGGAGTTTGGATCCGACCGAGGGGCTGAGCGCTTCACCCATACCCAGCGACACCCTTGGCAGCACAGAGAGGTGTCTCCGCAATGCCCTGGATCACACAAGGATTCGTGGAGAGTGCCCACAGCCTCGCAGCGGAATGCATCTGAAGCCCAACACTACAGAAGTTTACGAGATGCAACAAATCCAGTGGTGGTAGATCATCAACATGGCGCGTTTCACCTGCAAACTGAATCTCCTATAGGTGCCTCATTAGGAGGCCAGATCATGGCGGGGGATATTCCAGGACCCCGCAGGTACAAAGTAACTCGGGAATACAACCGGCAGTTGTCTCCTGGTTACGTCGTGATCGACGAATGGGTTGGCTCCCCCGAATGCGACGGATCTTCAAGCGGTAGGCAAGCTGGGAGAACAATGGATATACGTCATGAGACGCGAGTTCCGGCACTACCACCAAAGACCTTGCTTCCTGATTATGGTGGCCATGCGGGGGTTGATGATCTGGCAGACGAGGGTGCGATGGACCATCCCTTAGAGGATGAGGTACCCAAACAATCGTCAGCAACTCTGTACTCTAATGACAAGGAATACGTCCCGCCAGCTGTGACCTCTTGCTCACCTGTGTCGGACGTTCACCAGGAGACGGAGATACAGGCAAAGTCGCCTGCCTCTCTGAACTCCATCGGTGGGAATACACACGCGCACCCAGAGACCTTTATGGCCTCGAGTGCGAGTCAGATGTCGGCTCCGAAACGACAGAGTACTCTACTGGGTTGGCTGGAGTCCCGTAACAACGACGGAACCCTCCCTCCGAGTACCCGTCTGACTTGTGCAGAGGTCGTTGGTGAAGACGGTGATGGTTCTTCGGCGTGGACCACCCAACAAGGTACTCGCCGCCGAAACGTCAGACACTCGTCTGTATGGGATGGACGACTCCGTAGGACAAGAAGCTCTTCCCCACAAGGAAGAGCATCAGAGGTCAATAAATGACGGGAGGGCCGACGTCCGTCACACGTGAATCAGAGTGTGTATCGATCTCATGCACCGGTATCGGTGGAAAAACGCCTTGCGTCTGAGGAAGATGCACATTCTCTGATTAAACTAAAAAAACTGCAGATCGTGTGCTGGAACGTAGATGGTCTTACCTCAAGACTGGGTGAATCAGGTTTCACGGATTATGTTCTGTCATTTGACTTATGCTGTCTGATAGAAACTTTCACAGCAGAGTCAAATGACTTCAGTGTCTTTTTCGAAAGGTATACTGCGTTTCATTCTCTAGCCATTAAACTCTCCAAACAAGGTCGGAGATCAGGAGGAGTTGTTATACTTATGAAAAACCACTTGAAACCATTTATTACACAAATAGATATTAAGTACGACAATCTGTTGGCTTTAAAGATAACAGGTTTGACTGATAGTTGTGTAATTTTGCTCGCGGTGTATGTCCCACCGCATGAGTCTCCCTACTACAAGGATAAGGATTATCATTGCAGCTTGTTCCCACTGGAAGATGCTCTTTTGCACGTACAAGAGACCTTCCCGGGATCGGTTGTAATGATATGCGGGGACATGAACGCTCGGATCGGCGAATGGGACACCCAGGCTGCGATAGAGGATGGGGATGACGACGACGGACATGAACAGTTAGCCTCTAGTTGCCCCTCGCTTAGGCAGTATCGCGTGTCGCAAGATGGTACGGTGAACGCCTATGGGGAAATACTGAAAAACATCTGTTTTGTTCATCAATTGTGTATCATCAATGGACGCACCTTTGGTGACAGTGAAGGCAAACATACCTACTTGTCAACACACGGAGACAGTGTCATAGATTACTGCTTGCTATCTGGAGACTTCGCAAACTGTTCCGTTGATCTAGCTGTTGCTGACCGAGTTGAAAGTGATCACACGCCCTTGGAAATCACTGTTGGTTTTCCCACATCCACACGCAGATCAATACCAAAAAAGATGTACATTTCAAAAGTGATATGGGACACTAGCAAAGCAAACGTGTTCCATAGTAACATCCAAAACCCACAGTTTTCGCAACGCCTTGCTAGAGCAGCAGAAATGATCGACACCTCTGTGGAATCAGCTCTGCAGCAGTTCAACTCCGCCATGCTAGCCTGTGCTCAATGCATGAGGAAAAACATTTGGATCAATAGGTCTTCGTTTCCAGTAAACCGATCTGTCTGGCACGATAATGACTGCCTCAAAGCGAAAAAGGAAGCAAAAAGTGCTTTAATAAAGTACAGAAAACACCGATCCTCCGAATCTAAAGAAAAGTATGTAAGCGCTAGAAAGACCTACAAAAACACCATTCGCGAGAAGAAAAAAAACTATTTCAGCTCTTCTCGGATCACCCTTCTCGACAGCATAAAGGATTCGCATAAATTCTGGTCCTTAGTGAGACAAGCAACAAACAAGCCACCTCCATACGTTGACATTGACATAGGCATCTGGAAAGGTCATTTTGAGACTTTATTTTATCGACATTCGCACGGAAACCTCGATTCAACCACTAACAGTGTCCATGATATACTTACCCAAAGGGCCGACGAACTTGATGCTGCAATATCCCTTGAGGAGGCAAAGACGGCTACACGCAACATCAAACCTGGGAAATCGCCAGGTCTGGACGATATACCAGGCGAATGCTTGAAAGCGGCTTGTGACTCGATCTTGACAAAGATGTTTAATGTTCTTTTTGAAACTCAGTCCTTTCCACAAGTGTAGTCTCGGTCTGTAATAATCCCGCTGTTTAAAAAGGGATCCAGAATGGATCCAAACAACTATCGAGGCATATCCTTACTAAGCACACTCAGCAAGATATTTTCATCCATCTTGACGCGCCGCTTGCGACTCTGGGCGGAAGACGAAGACAAAATATGTCACGAACAGTCGGGCTTCAGGATGAAGCATTCAACGATTGACCACGTTTTCACGCTGTACTTCATGATCCTCAAGCACGTCTATGGCAGGCGTCGTGGGAAGTTGTACGTTGCCTTCGTTGATTACGAGAAAGCATTCAATTCTGTGAATCGCGATCTGCTCTGGCGCGCGCTTGATGCTGCAGGACTTTCAACTAAAATTATTAAAATGCTGAAAGCCATGTACGCCCGTGTCCAGTCATGCGTTAGGTGGAACTGGATACTCTCTGAATTCTTCAGATGCCCAGCTGGTGTGAAGCAGGGAGCCTTGGAGAGTCCGTTATTGTTTGCTCTCTGCATGAACTCGGTGGCTGACCACGTGCGCATGCATTTAAAACATGGCGTCCAGCTCCTGCCTGGATCAAAAGAACTCTACCTTCTCTTGTTTGCCGATGACACTGTCCTTCTCTCTACCACCCCCTATGGGTTACAAAACCAACTAGACAACCTAGGGAGTGTATCTACATCATTAGGTTTAAAGATTAACGTAGACAAAACAAAGGTCATGGTTTTTCGTAAGAGTGGACACCTTGCGCAAGGCGAAAAGTGGTCACTTGATGACAAATCTCTAGAAATAGTCAACAGGTACAAGTACCTTGGCATAGTCTTCTCCACCAGATTATCCATGAACGTTTGCACTGATGATCTGGCGTCAAAAGGAAAGCAAAAAATTGCTCAGACCTTGAAGGCAATGTGGAACCTGCACACACTTGATCCGAAAGTGTTTTTCAAGCTATTTGACGCGCAGGTCAATCGACAATGCTCTATGGGTCTGAGATATGGGGCCTGCATAATGCAGGAAATATAGAAAAAGTCCATACATTTGCCTGAAAGAGGATCCTTGGATTAGACACCCGGACACCAAACCAAATGGTATACGGGGATCTTGGCAGATACCCTTTGTCTATTTCGTATATCACCAAGGCGGTCAAATACTGGCTCAGGCTATCCACTATGCCAATAACAAGACTCCCAAAACAAGCATACCTCATGTTAAAGAATGCTAATATTCCAAAATATGCTAACTGGTTAGAACACATTAAAAACTGCCTGTGCCAGTCAGGTTTTTCTTACGTATGGCTAAATGAAGGTGTTGGCAACAAAACTGCTTTTTTGAATCAATTTAAGCAAAGACTTAAAGACTGCTGGCACCAAACATGGCATGATAAATGTGCAACGAGTTCTAGGTACCACTGGTACTCATTACTCACAGGTCAATTTGGTCTAGAAGAGTACCTGTTTACTCTTACTATTAAAAAGTTTTGGGATGCATTTGTTAGATTTCGCTTTAAAATCAACAATCTGCAGACAAACCAGCCGTTTGTAAATCGACACCACTTAAATGTTAAGTGTGCATTTTGTACAGCCACTGAGAATGAAGATCATTTTATCCTACATTGCCCTGTCTATAACGAACTTCGAAAGAAATATCTTGAGAGATATCTTAAGAGAAATACATACACTAGCTGTATACATTTACTACAGGGAGAAGACCCTAGGAAAACAAGAGACGTAGCTATGTATATTTTCTACGCCTTAATTCTCAGAGACCAGAAGCTCTCCAACATAACCTCGTTACCTCACGTAAACCTCTAAGTGTCTATGACACTTTGTTTTTCTTGTAACGTGTAGCGAGTAGCGGGCTTGATAAAGAGTTCCAGTTCTCCCTCTCTCTCTCTCTCTTCTTTTCCCTCGTCAGTTCCTATCAGACTCTCAGTATGAGCATTAGACTAAAATTTAATACGTGAACAATTTGACGACGGTGTACATATATTTCATTTTATTTAAAAGTAATCACATATGGAAGAGTTTTGATATGTCACTTTCTTAACAGGAGAAAACATTTTACTATGCCAACTGATTCGCAAATGTTTTTAATTTGTATATATGTGCATATACCTACATGACGGGTCGTTGGCCGCAAATAAACAATCAATCAATCAATCAATCTCTCTCTCTCTCTCTCTCTCTCTCTCTCTCTCTCTCTCTCTCACGCACGCACGCGCACATATATGCGCACACACGCACACGCGCAAGTCACCAATCTACACAGTGCATCTAATCCTTCATTTTCGATTTCGCTTTTCGTAGAAGGATTAGCTCAAAATTTAATTTTTTCCTTTCGTTTTTTTCCTTTCTTTTTCTATCTTTATTTTGTTCTTTCTTTTTCCCCCATGAGATCCAAGAAACTGAACGACCCATGCCACCCTTTCTCTCCTCTCCCAGTCTCCCCCAACCTTCAGATGATAATGGTGATGGTGATGGTGATGGTGATGGTGATGGTGGTGATGGTGATGGTGATGATGGTGGTGATGATGAGATCATCATCATCATACGATGAGAAAGATGAGAATGATGAGGATAATGATGTGGTGTTGATATTCATGATATTGATGTATTTTCGTCTCTTCCTTTTTTGTGTTTGCTTTCCTTGTAATATTGTCCTTCTTGTGTATTTTAGACCAAATAAACTGGAGGGGGAAAAAAAGGAAAAAAGTGCAAAAAATAACAATAGTTCGTTCTCTCTCTCTCTCTCTCTCTCTCTCTCTCTCTCTCTCTCTCTCTCTCTCTCTCTCTCTCTCTCTCTCTCTCTCTCTCTCGTGTGTGTGTGTGTGTGTGCGTGCGCGTATGTATGTGTGTGTACGTGCGTGCATGTTTGTGTGTGCGTGTTATGTGTGTATGTTATGTGTGCGTGTTATGTGTGCGTGTGTGCGTGTGCGTGTGTGCGCGTGTGTGTGTGTGCGCGCGCGTGCGTGCTTGCGTGCGTGTGTGTGTATGTTAGTGAATGTGTGTGTGTACATGCATGCATGTGGGGTATGTGTGCTTGTGTGTGTGTGTGTGTGTGTGTGTGTGTGTGTGTGTGTGTGTGTGTGTTGATATGGATGTGTGTGCGTGTTTGTGTATCAGTGAATGCATGCTTGCATGCGAGTTGCGTGTATGGATAAGAACACCTCTGCTTGAAACCATGCATGCGTGCTTACGAACGTCTGTCTGTGTGCAATGCTGTATTGATCTAATCTTGAGTACGCCATTAAAATTTATTCTTTCCTGCTGCTTCTGCTTCTCGTGCTGCTCTTCTTCCACCCCCGTCACCTCCTCTTTCTCCTTTTCTTTGCAGCTGTGTCTGCTCAGCTTCTATTGCACAACGTTCAAAGGAACTGAGGTGGAATGGCTGTGTCTCACGATCTTCAGGACTGGCTATAAAGCAGTCCTACAGGGAGGGAATAATACAGTGAGGCAGAAAGAGAGGCAGGCAGAAAAATATATGGAATGACATCATCCCAGAGTAGACAGGTTTGACGCTGAGCAAGACAGTCAGAGGGACAGACAACTGGGAAGGATGGAGAGAACTGGTAGCCAGATCTGTGGTGCCCCAACGGTCGCAAGACTTCGGGATAGATTAGATGAGATGATACAAAGAGATGGTGCAATATGTAAACAATAAATGCATCGTATTTTTATGAACATATTTTATTACACAAACATTGAAGAATACAAAAATACTCAAAATAACAATGAATATACTGACCACATGTGGGGTTAATAAACAAGCACATCACTTCCACACACCGCAGTATGCAACAAAGAACACAAACTGTATTTGAATGAGCATCGTCGCTTGTCAACAACAGCTACGACAGTAACAGCGACGGTGACGATGAATCTTGAAAGAATATTTTCGCACCGGAAATTATTAATTTCCTGACAGAATGATGGCCTGAACAAGGCATGAAGGACACATGTTAACAATATAGATGAAAAGAAGAATAAATCTGTATCGCAATTCGTATCTACGCATTAACTTGAAGACTCATGTAGACAATCCGTACATACAAAAATATTGTTGTCGTTTTTATAACTAATAGATCGAGGGCGTCCTTACATAAAATGGGGTATCTTTAAGTGGATATTCATGGAACATACGTAAGAGCATGTGATATATTTTGGAGTAAATATAACTGCATTTATGAATAAACAATAAGGTCACTAAGTGATCCATGTACCCTAAGTCGAAAAACCCTAAACATTTTCTCCGACGTACTCTACAGAATAAAAGTACAGAGACCAAATAATCCTTTTTCTTTCCTCACATGCAACATATATTTCAGATTAAACACAACCATGGATTTCGTTCGCACAATCTTCCGGTGCAAAATTCGCACGTTGGAAAAGATACTGAGTCATAATAATGAAGGACAAAACATTCTAATGCTCCAACAATCTACACAGAGAACAGGGAGTCGCAACAAGTATCTCCAACAGATTACACACTCTAGGCCTATTAGGATGTCTGCAGGTACACGAAAGGACGCTTAGGCCAGCAATGTTCTCTCCTGGTCCTCCAACACCCTTCCCCGCGGCCTGCAGATGAACTCCGCCGTCTTGTTCAGGAACTGGTAGCGCTCCTCCATGGCCGCCTGCTGGGGCAGGGGGACGATCCAGTGGCTGGCCACGTCCTTGCAGTGCTCAAACACCATCCCGCCCCCAAACACGCGAAGCACGTCGCGGTCGATGGGCTCCTGGATGTACCGGAAGTACTGCACCTTGGGGGACCTGTCTCTGCCCTGTGAAGATGAAAATATACAGTGATTATACCATCTCGTGTTTGGATAGTTTTCGTACATATTTGTATTGCATGCGCAGAAATCGAGGTCAAGTCCATCAATATCCTTTAGGGCAGCAGCAAAAGCAACGTTTTGAAGCAATGATATATGTAATTAATTCTCTTTATGAGCTTTACTATACATTACAGCCATTCAATTTTTGTGCCTCAATCAAGCAAAGTTTCATGTAAAGCAGGCCTAGATATTTATCTGTTGCGGATTACATCGGATTGCCGACGGTCAGGCAGCAACAGCCGTCAGTACAGTACATTTTGCGTGTCTCTTTTTGCAGAAAAAATCTACATCTATCTATATCAGTCGTCTTAGCTTTCGTATAGAATTGTGAATGGCGCACCAAAAATTACAATAAATCTTATAGGCGTGAAATGCAAATTAGTTCGAAGACCGAAGAGCGTCTTAAAGGGGTTTTCTCTGTCCCTTTTATATGACAGCATCGCTATGTGTATATGTTCCGACTGAATAATATCAAACAACTCTCTCTCTCTCTCCCTCTGTCTCTCTCTCTCTCTCTCTCTCTCTCTCTCTCTCTCTCTCTCTGTCTGTCTGTCTGTCTGTCTCTCTCTCTCTCTCTCTCTCTCTCTCTCTCACGCACACACACACACACACACACTTGCACACACACACAGCCAGTCACATATACAAGCATGTCCTGAAGTTTTCGAGCAGCTGTAGAAGACTTACCGCCTGACTCTTCCAGAACTGCAGGCCTTCTTGGAAGGTCTCGTCCAGTCTGTCGATGTAGCACTTGTTGTTGGTCAGGTCTCTGAAAGCCAGCATGCCCTGAAACAACACAGTCGCATGAACACATGAAGTTTTCAAGCATTGCAGTGAAGAACATGTTCGAGCACATTTCACGTGGAAGACCATCATGCACTCATGACTTCGTTTAGAGAAGCCTTTGTGTCATCAAATTGTGAAATGGCTCTTTAACTTAAGATAAATTGCATGAAATGTCCATATTTGTTTCGTGGTTTTCACACGAAGTTCTCAAGAAATACAGTGAAGAACATATTCGAGCACGTTTCACGTGGAAGAACTCTCATGCACTGATGACTTTGTTTAAAGAAGTCTTTGTGTCATCAAATTGTGAAATGGCTCTTTAACTTAAGATAAATTGCATGAAATGTCCATATTTGTTTCGTGGTTTTCCACTATTTATACACGAAGAATTAACGATCGACAAAGCATTAAATCTTTTCGTTTGTCGTTGTTGCTGAAAAGCACCACTCCACCTTGACAAGCTTTCAAAGAACAGCTTCCGAAAATCACTCCTTGTACAAAAAATGCAAACCTCTTTTAGAGATTATCACCAGAACTGTTCAATGCCAAGACAGCGTGTCTTGCAGCTTTGCTATATTACGCTCACTTCTCCCCATATGCAACTGGCACATTCTGGAAACTCATTGTAGACTCATTAATTTTATTATGGCCCGAGCAAAGGGCCGATAAAAAGTTCAGTGTCAAGGTAGAGAGCACTCACCCTGTCGTAGGCATGCAGGGCGAGCAGTCCGTCAATGTCTCCGTTCCGTTCGTTGCTGACGTAGATGACCTCGTTCTGGAAGTCCACTCGCACGTGTTCGGGAACCTTCCGTCCATCAATGAGGGAAGTCGTGTCAAAGTCCTGTGAACAAGATAAGAAAGCGTGACCCAAAACTTCCAGAGGACTTGTAGACTGGTATCTCTAAACTATCATCAGTTCAGTTGATGATGTGAAAGTTCTTGTGGCGAAAGCGTATCGAAGATACCATCTTAACGTTCAGGCATTTGTCGAGTAGGGTGACATACACACGTATCTTGTCCCATTTAATACAAGACATTCCAGTGAACGCTGGCGATATAAAAGTGATGGCTCGTACCTTTTTCTGGTTGAGTCGGTTGTTGAGGTAAACTGCGGCGAGTGCGCCGCCCATGAGG
>JAWQFJ010027336.1:37500-47500 GCA_034096865.1 Theodoxus fluviatilis
CATATTACTTTTTTTCCCTACTGGGCGTTTTATGATAGCGACAGATGGTGAAAGTCCTTTATCAGTGCTTCCTGTCTGAGAACCCAATCAATTATTATTATTGCTGTTGTTATTATTGTTGTTGTTACTGTTGTTGATGTTTGCTGTTATCAATTTCTTTTATCAATGAGGCATTCGTGAACAGTTCCGCCCCTCTTCGCAAACCGGAAGCACATATCAAACCGGAAATGTTACACTTCAGCTTTTCGCTGTTCTATATTCCCTTGAAGAATAAACAAAAATGGAATGTGTGACATTCTTCTGCACAAGAGGCAACCAAAACAAGATTATGATGCTGCTGTTAGATTCAAACTTGAAAAGAATGACACATTTCCTGCGGTTTAAACATGTTTATTTCTCCTTGTACAGGTGGT
Source organism: Theodoxus fluviatilis (assembly GCA_034096865.1). NCBI lineage: Eukaryota > Metazoa > Mollusca > Gastropoda > Cycloneritida > Neritidae > Theodoxus > Theodoxus fluviatilis. The sequence continues at coordinate 37,914 of JAWQFJ010027336.1, forward strand.
ACGATTGATAGTATTACGCCTTGGTATCTTGAAAGTGATGTGTGTGGCAGTAGGAACAATATCGATAACGTATCCACAGATTATAGAACATAATTGTGCTTTTTTATTTCAAATTGCTTGCATTGCCACATATCGTTCGCTGACTTGCTAGTCCCTGTGGCAGGGAGACAACCACGTTTTCATTGGTTTTCGTATACCCCTTTAAGGCCCCACAACCTCGTTTTTGTTGCTCGATTGCCGTTACGGTGTGTTTTAATTGCGAGTCGTGCCCGAAGCGTACGAGAGCCAAAGTGGATACGCAGACCTGTGTTCGGGGATTGTTGCCTACGAATTGGTAGAAATGGTGTCTGTGATGATATGCACACGTCATGCCCGAACCACTAAGCTACACGATAAACCGTGTAGTATGATGCATCTCAGAGGCCCGAACTTGGACGTTTCACTTCGACACACATTGCGATTTAAATAATGTAGTGCTCAATGTAAATAAACTATTGGCGTATTCTAAACGTGCCTTTGAGAAATTGATACTGTTCTTTAGTTGCTGTTTCATTGAAAACGTGTAAGTAATTCTAAACATGAACGTTTCGCACGCGAACCACAAGAAAAAAAATAAGAAAAAGAAAAAAAAGAAGACGGACAAAATTGTATATTTATGTTACAGAAAAAAACAAGCCTCCAGGCGCGAAAGAGCTCTCTCTCTAACCAGCCAATCAGGATGCAGCTTCTCTCTCTGACCAGCCAATCACGCAGGACGTAGGCAGCTTCTGCCTACCTCGTCGAAGTATACATAGGACTTTGAAGAATACGATCCCTGAAGTCTACTTCGAACTTCGGACACTTGGCAAAACCCCAAAACCACTTACGCGAAGTTGAAACTTGTGCGTTAAAGACCAAAGCTTCGCCCAGTTAGAACATACCTTTAGGTGAAGTCGAAACTTCGGCGGCGTGGGCAGAAGTTTCGCCCATCTACAACATACATCAAATTAAGCTCATATCAAAAGATCATTTCCTGCAACCTGTCTTCTGGTTTCCAGAACAGCAAGAGCACTTCTTCTCAACAGCTGGTGGTGCATCATCTTCACTGAAGAGGGTCTTCGTTTCCTGCATTCTGTGAACCCGAGTCAGTAGTGACTCTGGCACAGTTCGCAATGAATCTTTGAAAGACTTGACCCTTCGCATTACAGCATTGCGCCAAAAATAGTTCGTTCTGACACTATTTTTCCTCCACTTTTTACAGAAATCATTCAGATGCCAACACTTCTTTCCATTTCAACACAAACATTTTATTTTATCGAATAAATGCTTGTTTATTGCCTCAACAACAGTAAGTTATGAGTTTTGTCCGAAATAGTCTCAGAACTACTTTAACGGCGTATGTCAGGGAGCAGATCGGCTATCCCACAAGCCTCTCATGAGAGTCCTCACGCAATTTTCGGACGAAAACCTTCCATCACGTGAAACTGGGCAAGGGACACTTTCGCCGGTAGGCGAAGGGCGTGTTTGTTTGGCCCTGCATTGTCATGTAGAACATTTGGGTCAACAGCTGACTGGCTTTACTCCTTACTAGTGTGATAGGGTGCACCTATCACCAAGTGTATTGTACATCTACTGTGTTTATCCTCTATTGAAATATCCCCGCTTCTGTCTCTCCCACCCCCATATCCTGTGTGTCAGACCTCTCTCCAACCCCCCTTCCCCATCCTTTCTGTAAGGCAAGCTGACCAGCTGACCGCTCTGCACCCCTCCTCTGCTGTGGTCTGATTGTTGGTGCAGCTGCCCTGTCAGTCACTCACTACTTCAGCGTGACCCCTGGCTAGTGAGCCGTTCTCCCACTCTGGCATCTGAATTGTAACATTTTGACTATAAATCTGATGTTTCCTCTCAAGTAAGACAACCTTGCAACGGCATATGATTCATTCAATAGACTGTGTTATGCTGAATGAGGCAACATTTGTAAGAAGTAATTTCAAAATAAGTTAAATTAAGTAATCTCTCTTTTCTGCCAAATGGATGCACAGCCCAGGAACCAGGGGTAGGATCTGGGAAATAATCTACACCCTGGCTCCTGTGAGGTCCGTGCATTCCTTTCTTAAGGGGGAACGGCACACAAGACGAGAGAGACCACTGCCACCACAGTCTAGAGAGACCACTACCACCACGGTCTAGAGAGACCATTGCCACCACGGTCTAGAGAGACCACTGCCACCACGGTCTAGAGAGACCACGGCCACCACGGTCTAGAGAGACCACTGCCACCACGGTCTTGGGTTGGTCCAGGCCATTATCATAGGGCCTCGGACCAGCCAGCAGCTCCTGTACCCATGGGTGAAAAAAATAAAGTTGTGGAAAGCAGCTACAATGTTGTCTCATACCTGCGCCCTGCTACCATCATGCCTTATTCCACTCCACCACACTAGCGCGCACGCATGTTCGCTATATGATCAGGCTACACGCTCATTGTGCAGTGTACAGTACTGCTGCATCATGCTGTATATATATAGAACGAAAGAATTACTTCCACCGAAGACCAACACGGTCTGTGACTGGTCTCCACCCGGTCTTGGGTCAACCACCAGCTCCTGTACCTATGAGATTGATAAAGTTTGGGGGGGGGGGGGGGGGGGGAGAGGAGGGGTTGGAGGGGGGCGAGGGGGGGAAGGGGGGCGAGGGGAGGCGAGGGGAGGGGGAAGGAATGCAGGGACGATTTGTCTCATACCTGCGTCCACTCCGCCATTAGCTATCAAGCCTCAGTCCTCCAACTCGAACACTATCACCTAGCTCCATCGCACTCTCAAGTCAAGTGTGTGACAGCCCTGTAGAGACTTACTAAATTCCTTGGACTGCAGGCGACACGTGAAGTAGAACCCAAACACCGGCGGTAAATAAAAGTCGCTTTAACACAAGGCGAGCACAGACGCAAATTTTCGACTTAAAAGTCTTCTTCAGGCGTAAAACAAACACACCACTGAACTGTACAGGGTAAAATGTCAACTGAGCAGGGATACTTTACATTACTCAGTGGATGACGAGTTTTATGTTCCATAAAATCGTGAAACTTGTGAGAGTAAAAACAGCTCACGGTTACCACATGTACCCTGTACAGTTCAGTGGTGTGTTTGTTTTACGCCTGAAGAAGACTTTTAAGTCGAAAATTTGCGTCTGTGCTCGCCTTGTGTTAAAGCGACTTTTATTTACCGCCGGTGTTTGGGTTCTAGCCCTGTAGAGAGTCATTCCGTATCTGTACAAACACCACTACTTCGCGATTTGTATCAGTGTTCAATGCTTCCCCAGCATTGGGCCTCCTTGAGCTTCACACTCCAACGAGCATACATTGTCGCGGCCGCCTTCGCGAACAGCAGGAATTAAGCAGCGAGCCAGAGAAGGTGCGAAGAGTTCTCTCCCATTAATCAAAGGCGTCGACTGGCGCTGCTATCACTCGTTCGTGGTTGTCGTTGATGTTGATGTTGTCGTCGTCACTGCTGCTGCTGTTCCGGCTGCTTCTTTTTCCTCTCCTGCTGTCTAGATTGTTGTTGTTGTACTTGTTGCTAGCATATTCGTCATCGTGGTTGTAGCTGCTGCCACTGCTGTTATTGGTAATTGTTGAATGTTGGCAATAGTATTGATGCTGGTGGTGAAGGTGGTGATATTACTGTTACGATGTATATATGTTGATTTTCTTCTTTTTCTTCTTCATCTTCGTAATTTTTCTTCTTCTCTGTTGCTTCTGCTCCTATCGTGTTGTTGTTGTCGGCGTCGTCGTCGTTGGAAATGTGTCTTATGTTAGGCAGATAGTATGTAGGAAAGGCTTCTGAAGTAGACTCGTCGAGGAGAGGGGTGTAAGAAAGACTGTCAAGCTGGCGGGAAACACAAACTGGAAGGACCCAATAATATTATCTTATTGGCTGCGTTCTTCCGAGTGTTTTTTTTCTCGATTCGTCAAATTATTTTGTTATTTTATGAATGAATCACTGTGAATTCACTCAGAATTGACCAATCAAAATCGCATGCTAGCTTATGGCCCGCCAGCTTGGCCGTCTTTCTACACCCCTCTCCTCCCACGAGTCAAAGACACTAGTGTGGCCCGTTTAAATGGAAGTGTGAAGGCGGAGACAAAGCCGGTGGTAAGGTTCGAGGGGGGGGAGGGGGGGGGGGGGGGGGGGTAGACTGAGGGAACGGTTCACTGGCCATGGGTCGCGCTATAGTCTGAGGAGTGACTCACAGGGCAGCTGCACCAACAATCAGACCAAGGTAGAGGAGGAGTCCCAGGGCGGTTGGAGAGAGGTCTGACATACAGATCTGACGCACAGGATGGGAGGGTGTGTGTGTGTGTGTGTGTGTGTGTGTGTGTGTGTGTGTGTGTGTGTGTGTGTGTGTGTGTGTGTGTGTGTGTGTGTGTGTGACACAAGCGAGGATAATTGAATAGAGGTTAACCCGGCAGCAGATATAAACAGATTAAGCCTTTCCTAATCGACGTGTACCATACAACCAGGAGAAAAGTGCATCCGTGCCTGGTGCTGTCAAATTAAGGGTATTTATATTCCGAACTACTTAATCAACAGCAGCATTTTAGTAGGTCCACGCCGATGTATAAAACACTATAATCATCGCTGTTACTGAAGGGTTTGTATAAATTTATCAATTCACGAACTACAAAATTACGTGCCAAATGTCCTTGACCCGCTCAGCATCGAACACTCTACCCGTTGAATTCACGCTGGTGGATTCTGCAGCAATCAATTAGGCTTGTTCAGGAGGCGCAGCGCTGCGACGCGCGCTGCACAGCGCTGCACGTGTTTCACTCCTGAACAGCAATTTTGGGGCGTGATTCACTCAGGGCTGAGCAGCGCTGTGCATCACAGATCCGAGGTGATTCACACGAATTTCAAAATGGCGTCTCGCACACTGGCCGTCGTTGCGTAAAATTAAACCATCAGAAACATCATTTCGGGACTGGAACGGGCTTTATTTGCCCCAAGCGCTGTGTATGAGCGAGTAATGGCAAGTAAGGATGACACAGTAATGAAATTATTCGTGTAGAATACATTTAAACGTGCATAAACGATGTCTGGACCTGACCCTAACATTTTGTCTCTCAGCATCGTAGTTTTCTCACACGCTGTCGTGGCGCCACTCTACCGCTGGGCCAAGTACTGTTATTGTTTTTTCCGACACTGTTGACCCTATCTGACCACTGTAATGGACGGAGGAAGAGAGAATGCCAGAACCCAATAATAGAGACAATAATACAGACGACAGTCTAGGGATAGAGAGGGATATGGGAGAGTGGCGATGCATGCGATGGGAGAGAGACGACGGCGATCCCGTCTTAGGAACACCATATGTGTGATGTGACATAAAAAGGCGAGTCAGTTTTGACGACGTCAAGCCCAGATCCCCATGGAGAACAGCGAAGTCTAATTTCTTGTGTTTCGGGCTGCACTGCAAGTTCAGAAAAATGAAGCGGCAATTAAAGGTCAAGGGGGTGGGGTGGTTTCTGCTCTTCGATTGCGTGCTCCAATGCCAGATACAAATACGACTTCATCGCGAGGAAAATGCTGCCAAACGTGTGCGGATCATGCACGGAGAAGATGACTGGACTGTACACAGGGAGCAACAACGAGCTTTTCATTCTGCGGAAAGAATTTCATGATGCCGAAGAAGGTGGACGCGCTCACTGTACCAGGTGCAGATCTTGTACAAGCAGTTGAAATGCTGGAGACGACCGGTTTACAAGAAAAACATCGAGGGAGTACTGCATTCCGACGGAGTGAAAACCCTACTTGAAAAGGAACTCGATTCAACATCGCTCGAGTGCCCACAGAGAATGTGCAACCTCAAGACTTCCATAGTCAGCACTTTCCTCACAGTGCGAATTAACTCTACATTGAAAGACTGCACTGCATCGTTCTCACAGAAGTGCTTGAAAAGAAACAGAAAAATCATCAAACTTTGCCACCTGTAACTTTCCCTGCAGAAAAACTTGTGCGATGAAAACATGACTGGAAAGACTTAAACTGTAAATATGCGATCCAGAGAAAGACTGGACTGTTGCTTTTTCACTAGCAAACTCATGTTCCTCTCATCAAAGACACACACACACACACACACACACATATATATATATATATATATATATATATATATATATATATATATATATATATATATATATATATATTTATATATATATATATGGATCTTTGCTCACACGGAGCCACGCTTCAACATTGACTGAAAATATTCGACAATTCGTTCTCCGCTGACTCGTGTGAGCCTCGATCGTCACCTCGCTGCAATCTCCGCTGGACAATTGACGTTATGATTTTTTTCTTTATTGTGTGCACGATGTGTGGTTGACGGTAAGAAATCCTGCATTAAGTTCGATTTGGAAAAAAAAATCGTTTAGACCTCTTACCCTTTGTAAACGGTATTCGAAACCGACCGAAGTCCTATGTCACAACACTGGTCACCGCGGAACAGCAGTCTTTCGTAAAGGGGCGTAACTCTAAATTCTGACCTCGCTTCGCGTAAAGGAAAATCGCTCGAGTTCGCGGTGTATATAGGGTCTTTGCTGTAGGTGTTCACGAGGTACCAAGCGCGCTCAATTGCCAACATGAAGCGCTCATGCAGCGCTTCGTACTCCTGAACAAACCTAATGTTGTCTGAATCAATGCAATTAACACACATCGGCATGTGGTGCCCCCCCCCCTTTTCGCACTAATTCCGGCAATTCTGAATTAGGACATTTGCATTTCACATATTACAATAATAATGATAATAATAATAATAATAATAATAATAATAATAATAATAATAATAATAATAATAATAATAATAATAATAATAATAATAATAACTACGACCTATGCAATACGTTGGTCAGGCATTCAGTTACAGACGGGAGCTTGTTTACAACACAAAGAATAGTCTAGCGCGGGAACCAGACTACGAGTTGTTCTTGATTTTCCGATACAGCATTCTCCACTGGTCCGTTTCTCCAGGGACAACGCTTCAATCGTAGAGTTTCTGTCATAACTCTGTTATTACTGCATTTTGTGGGCGCGTGTTATTGCGAAAGAAAGTGTTGGAAGAATCCTAGAAAGCCATCTTTGTCCGACGCAATTTGCACCAGCCAATGAAAACGGTTTGATCAAGGCCTCGCGTTTCAACGAGACTTCGACCAAATAATAATGGCAAATCAAGTGTTGTCCTTGACCTGAGGCGGAACGAAGAGATACCGTTTTTGTCATTTCACACGGTAAGAACTCTGTAACTCGTTTTTTTATACACCACGTTTGACTTAAGAGTCAAATTACAGTCATCCAAACTTCCGCATAGCCCACAGGCCAAACCGAGCGTTCTTCTCGTAGAGGAGGTGAATGTAGTATGCCGACTCCATGTTTTCTTTCCGCGCTAGAGAATATACCGAGCTCTCCTGTCTTGGTGTGTAGTGTCTTTCAAGTTATGATTTGGTGGTAGCTACAAACGATCCCATGATGTTGTCTACGCTGATTGTTTCACGTATCATTTCATTGCGGGTGAAGATAAATTCGTTTCAGATGTGCCAATAAAATCGTTGTGAAACAGAAGAAAATGGCTGACGTCGTTGATGCAGTATTTCGGCGCGGAGAAATTTTGTATCAAGAACTATCACTCAAATCCGTGATTGTTGGTGCAGTTGTTTTTTATAAATTGGTATGATGAATTGTAATTACTCAGGTCGTCACATTTATCTGCCTAGGGTATTAGCTGCGACGTTTTGATGACTTGTCGACATCACAACTAACTAATTGAATCGCAGATGCGTCTGCCACTGTTTATAACGGAGGGATATCTGAGTATATGATGATGCTTGAAAACGGCTACTTCTGCAATGATGCGAGCAAGCAGCAAAGTGGCTAAACCGGGAAGGAATTTATTCTTCCCAGGAGTGTTGAAATAACACGAAATGCAGTCAGTTAATGCAGAACTGTCGATGTTGTTTGATGACGTGGAAAGTGCTACAACTTTGTTGTCTTCAGTCAGTACTATTCACACCCGAAAATGTATATGGGAATAACTAGGGGATCGATGGTTACATACAAATGATTGTAACCAATGTGATTAAATTGGCTAGACTGCAGCAATCTGACCACAATAAGCAGAAATTATGGTGCATGCAGGTGACAGGTACATCACTATTCCACTTCCAGTCACTGTGATGCTTGGGGTCCTTTTGCGGGTGTGGGGGAGTGGATGTGTGGGGCGATTTTGTCAACAGGGGTATGGAAAGACTTCTTGGCAGGAACAGCCAAATGTCATACATGCACAACAATTTGTGCACTATCATGTAGAAAATTATGAAGTTGCTGTGCACTCCACAAATAGAGCATAGCACTGCCCTGATGCTTGTAATGAAGGGGGTTGGGATAGACTTCCTCTAATGGGCCACACTACTGGATTCGTCCGAGGAGAGGGATGCGGGAATGACAGCAGAGCTGGCAGGCCACACAAGTTGACAGGCCACAGCATCTCATTGAGGGCTTTTATGCCTTGCTGACTGCTGAAATGTAATGTTCTGAACAAAATCCTGCAAATAGTGCTTTTGGGTACCACTTTTACACATACAACCCCCCCACCCACCCCCCACCCTGAATATTTGCTGTCTTTCCCACACACTCTGTCCTTGGACAAGTCCACAAGTGTGGCCTGCCTGGAAAGTCGTTTCGGGGGTTGGGATGGGCAGTGAGTTGGGGTGATGGGAGTTGGGATGTAATGTTGGGAAGCAGTGGTGGACTGGGGTGAATGCTGAACAAGGCTGGCTTTAGTTTAAGTTTGTCATGTGCGTCACCATAAACTCATTTTCTCATCAATCACCTCTGAATTGCCTAGGTATCCTTTTTTCCCCCCATTAAAAACAAACTCAGTCATCATGAAACCAAATCTATGATAAGAATGTGTGTAAGAATGAGACTGGTTACCACCAGAACTTTGTTGGTCAAACAACAAGCAGTAACTTCCTGAAATAGTGAAAGAATTGTCCCAAAGGTGGGAAAATATGTAGGCCTAATGTTAATGTGACTGTATAATATGAGAAAGCAAGGCTAAAGTGAGAAAAATGAGTTATTTCAGCCATAATGTCATTTGATCATCATGCATATTCCAGAAAAAAAAACAGTATGCCCATCTGGAGAAGAAATCTGAAATATTTTACAGCAATGTAAAGTTCATGAAAGCAAATACAACATTGTGCACAAATAACTTTAATCAGCGTTTGCTCAGAAACTTTTGCCAACTTTAGCCATATTTCTCATGCATATGCCTATGGTCCTGTATATCTTGACACTGGAATGTGTACACATTGAAGTTGCCTTGATGTTTTTCAGTGAATTTGCAAAGCTATGCCAGGCAGACGCTCGGCAGGTGCTGTGGACAAGTCTGCACTTGTCTCTGTCGAAAGCAACACAGCCATCCCTCAGGACAAGAAGGGCAAAGACAAACCTTCTAAGAAAGACAACTCCACAGAGAGCACAGAAGATGAGACGGTGGAGGTGAGTTGTGTTTGTTTGCTTGTTCAGCTTGCATAAATTTATGTCTTCATATTC
>JAWQFJ010027336.1:52500-62500 GCA_034096865.1 Theodoxus fluviatilis
CCTTCCTTTATTCCTCCCTTCCTTCCTCCTTCCTTCCTTTCTCTTTCCTTCCTTCCTCCTTCCTTCCTCCGACCTTCCTTTATTCCTCCCTTCCTTCCTTCTTCCCTTCCTTCCTCCCTTCTTTCCTTCATTCCCTCTCTCCCTCCTCCCTTCTTTCCTTCCTTCCCTCCTTCCCTCCCTCCTTCCTTCCTTTCCTCTCTCCCTCCCTCCCTCCTTCCTTCCTTCCTTCCTTCCTTCCATCCTTCCTTCCTTCCTTCCTTCCTTTTTCCTTCCTCTTTTCTTCCTTTTTCCTTCCTATTTCCTTTCTTCTTCCTTCCTCCTTCTTTCCTCCTTCCATCATTTCTTCCTTCTTTCCTTCCTTTCTTCCGTACTCCCATCTTTCCGTCTTTCCTTCCTTCCATTTATTCTTTATTTCTATTTATTTTGGGGGTGTTTGGCTTTGTATTAGGAACTTGTATGATTGCTTTTAAAATCCCCAAACAAGCATAATTAAGATAAAACAAAATGCATGTACTGTACATGTTGCATAAACTTTGAAACATGTGTTTATTTATACAGAAAAGATTAGAACCATGATTTTTTTGTCATGCATCTTTGCTTTGCGCTAGTAGACTCTTTGCATAAAAAATCCAATTATGGATGAAAAAGATCTTGTGTGAATGAGAGGCTTGTTTCATCAAGCATCTGCGATGCCTTTTGGTGAAAGTAGGTCATATTCTTGGAGAGTTCTCCCTGACCACATCCATTCACAGACCTGGTGCCAAGTTACGGAGCCCTGTCCCAGCCAAAGCCGCAGCCTCTGCCACAGAAGTCTCCAGTGAAGAAAGCACCGTTGCCATGGATGTGGATGCAGCAGCAGAAACCACAGACACAGCGAGAGCAAGACCCACAGCAGTGACATCACCTCCAACTCCAAAGGCAGCTACAGTCATGGCTGCGGGAGCAACACCGGCTGCGTCTGCCGTGACTGCAACAAGGACTGTATCTGTAGCCACAGGGACAGCACAGACAGAAGCCATGGAGGTGGAGGAAAGCAGCAGTGCTGTCTCTGTAGCCACAGGGACGGCACAGACAGAAGCCATGGAGGTGGAGGAAAGGAGCAGTGCTGTCGCTGAGAGTCAGACCATCATCAAAGTTTCTTCTCCTGCGACTGCTCCTTCACCCATCATTACCCCTGCATCTGCATCCCGGCAGCCTCCGTCACTGGCTCCACCTGCCTCGGCTTCTCTGCTGGTCGTCTCCAAGACTCAGACCACTGGCACCAGCACCGCTGATTCTGATGACTTGACAGAGCTGGGGACGATAGCAGCTGATGCTGGGATTCAGGTCGTTGAAGAAGATGTAGATACAGGTAAGTCTCTGGAGGAGAGAAGGGAGAGGAGTGGATGCTATGGACTGAGTGGTGGACTGCAGTTTGTGTGTGAGCCCTGCTTCAGTTTGGTCCCATGGTGATAACGCATGTGTCATTAGTGCCTTCTCTAACCACTAGCAGTGTCATGTATCTTGAAAGTGACTTCTGACCTTGATTTTTATTTATTCATCCCTGGGGTTTTAGTTAGTCAGTCGGTCGGTCAGTCGGTCAGTCAGTCAGTCATCATTTAATAAATGGCTCTCTCTGAAATCATCCACTGGCAAAGTGACAAAACAGTAGTAGTCTGCTAGACATCAAAAATAACTATGAAATAATAACTTATTTACTTAACCCTCTTAGCCCCAGATGTTAAAATTCGTTAAACCTGCCATGAGCCCAGATCATTAAAAGTCAGAAAACCTTGGGTGGCTGTCTTTAACATCTGTTTCCACTTCTAGAAGGGTCCGGCCGTGAGAAAATATATTAGCTCCACAGAGGTATGACCACTGCAGATTGTATTACATTTCCTGGCTTCCAAAAGCCCGGGAACGACCAGCAAGGAGTGTCATTTGCTCTTGTTTGCCTCACTCGCGACACGAGTTGCAAAATGGCTTTGTTCAGTGGAGAGTAGTCTGAATTCGAGGCTTGGTACAAAGATATATTACACCAAATTATGTCTGAAAAGGACAAATTGAAGGAAGAAATGGACAAAGAGTCGGATGTAGACATATCTGAGGGTTCAGAAGATTAAGGATAGGAGGAAAACGAGTCAGCCACCACCCAGCCCGTCAATGTTCAGCCATTCGACATGGATGTAGGACTACGACACAACTTTGCAATTTAAGTCTCCGTTTTGGATTTCTTCTTCTTGTTTGTGTCCCAACTCATGTTTAATTTGGCTGCTGCTGAGACCAACCAATACTCTGCGCCGATAGCAGCTGAAAGAGGCTATGAAGATCTGGTGTGGGAGGAGACAACACCTGAGGAAATTGGAGCAGACATTGCTGTACTCATCATGATGTGAAGCAACCAGAAACCTCATTATGCGGTCTTACTGCTCAACTGATCTATGCTTCAGCAACCCACGGATCAGCACCATGATGACAAAAACCAGAATTTTCACACTCAAACAATATTTCCACCTGCGAGACACCAGCCACACACCTGCGTGAGACAGACCTACTATGACCCACTGATTATGAGAGTTGTAGATGTTGAGGATATAGTGCACATGGACATAGGCCTTATTGAAGTGGTGACTGTGAAATGTATGACATGAAAAGGCCTTGCTACTTGATGGATTTTGTGTGTGAAAGAGAAATTCCTGCTTGTGAATGTGTCCACCTGTATAATATTGTGACATTATACGACCAGCAAGATGTGTATGACCGGTCCAGAACACTTGGTTCCGAAAGGTAGATGCACTTCCAACTATTTGGCATGCTTTGTGAAACCCTCACACTGTTATTTCTTCCTGTCTACTCCCTGCTTAAGTACCACACCTTTTTAGACCTCATTGCGGTGATTATTTACTTGTGTATGACAGGTTTTCCTTCGCGCCACGCGTATCTGAACAGATGCAATGGTGGCAGAACAAGAGAGCGGTACGTCTGCTGAGTCTCACTAACATCCGGCGACCCGCTGCCTTGCAACAGGCTTTCTTTGCAACTCACTGTGTATGCAAACAACAACACGAATTTCCTCAGGAATCTAGAGACCTATCTGAGTTTCCATGTCTGATGCTAAGAGGGTTAAGAATATTATTTTCCTCATTAATTCTGGCATTTATGGGTGGCATGCAACTACCATAGGGCCATTAGTTTTAATTTCCTACCAGGGTTGGGGTTGAGGTGGTGGTGGCGATGACACACACAATAAAACTTGCTTGATTTGTACTCGGTAATATGTGCTGGATGTTCATCACACAGACTGACTCAGTGTATTTGGAAGCTGATAGAGTATGACAATGCATTTGCTTCTTCTTTCCATTTAGTTGCAGTTCACTTTTGACAAAACAGATTGAGTACATATTCGAAATTGCAGATGAATTTTGGAGAGGACAAGATACCAGTGCAATACACAGTTTTGAAAGGTCCATTGGCCTTGCCCTGCAGACACAACCAGCACGACCTCCTCCCCCATGGCTGTTTCCATGGAGGGCTCACCCTTGCTTCAGCAGATTGAACCTCTGTGGGTTGGGGGTCAGAATAGACCCACCTCATCTCCGTATGCGCTTCGTAAGAGGCGAATAACTAGGGACATCATGACTTGATTTGCTTCTACTCCAGACGGTTCTAGTGATTTTCTTGCTTGATGGCCTTACATTGCCTGCACAGGCGGATAGGCAGTAAAACACCATCCATCTCATTTCTCCCAATGTTTGTTGTCTACAATGTGAAATGACTCATTTTGCCTTCATTAGCCACAATTTCTGGGAATATGTTCCAGTGCATTGGTTTTGTTTTTATCTTTATTTTATTTGGGTGGGTGGGTTGTCTCTCCCCCCCCCCCCCCCCCCCCCCCCATTGTTTTTGTTTTTTGAAATAATTATTGTTACAAAAACAATGCACACATTTCATTTTTGGCTTTTCAGCACTTGATCAGTGTCATAAGGAGCATCTCTTGATGTCTTGCTTTGTGTCTGACTATGGTCGTGACATCAGAAGATGAAGGATAAAACTGCATGGCCAGTAAAAACTCACTGAGCACAACACAAAATCCTTGATTGATTGCAGAGGGACAGATGGTGACTGCCACGTCCCAGACTGGGGCAACTATGCAGATTTCCTACGAGTCGCTGCTGAAACAGCTTGGCACCACAGAGTCACTGGCAAAGTCTGGTGCACAGTCCCAGCTGTCCTCCCTGAAGAACTTTCCAGGCAAGGTGATTGTGGTGCACCCCCCAAAGGGGGCAGTCATCACCAACAAGGGGGCCAGGGCCCCCTCCACGCATCACAGCACCGCCAGCACCACTGGCAGCAGCAGCAACAACAGCAACGTCTCTGGTGGGAAGGTGTCAAGCACATCCACTGGTGCAGTGGCTCAGCTGGCAGCTGCATCGAGCACAGCCTTTTCTGTGACTGCAGGAATCCAGGCGGCAGCATCCACCGCTACTGCCACTGTCACAAGTGCCACAGCTTCTGAGCTGACGTTTTCAGGCGCAGACATGTCAGAAGTCTGCCCACCCATGTCTCCAGCTATCATCACCCCAGTGACCTTGACCTCCAATCCTGACCTTGAAAACTCCACATCTCAGCTGACCCCTCTGGAAGTCTTGACCCCTGGAGTTTCCAAGGTGACCATGAGTTCTCCACAAAAGTTGATTGTGTCAGAGGCAGTGGAGACTGCTGGGAAGACAGCAGAGGGCCACATGACTGTGCGGAAAGTGCTGCAGTTCGAAGACATGGATGAAGACCTGGCGAAGGCAGTCCTTGCTTTGAAGCAGGTGAGAGCATGCGTGGTGATGAAAGTGTCCAGAAAATGCACTCGAATGATTCTACCCGTCTGTTGGTTCTAAGGAAGACATTGTAAATATGAAGTGTTGATGAGAGGTTTTCCTTGTCTCATTTAGTCATTTATGTTACAATTTATTTCTCTGCAGTGTTTGTTGTGAAAGTCATACCAAAGTGACTCTTTGGTCCAATTCAAAAGATATTGCAGTGCAAGTATTAGAGGTTCTGTTTCTTCTATGCATAACAAATTAAAGCAAAATGGTGAATGCTTGATTTTTCCCAAAAAAGTATGTTCTCTGAGTAGTAAATTTTGGTCCTTCCTTAAATAATTTACTTGTCTTCTTTCAATCATATGGAGTGTATATCTGATTTGCTGAGGGGACCTTGACTCATAGTGGGAATAGAAGCATTTGACACAACACACATGAGTCATTGTCAAGTCACATGACAAATGTACTGCACCATTTGACACAACACACATGAGTCATTGTCAAGTCACATGACAAGTGTACTGCACCATTTGACACAACACACCTGTGTCATTGTCAAGTCACATGACTAGTGTACTGCACCGTTTGACACAACACACTAGTGTCATTGTCAAGTCACATGACAAGTGTACTACACCTTTTGACACAACACACCTGTGTCATTGTCAAGTCATATGACTAGTGTACTACACCATTTGACACAACACACTAGTGTCATTGTCAAGTCACATGACAAGTGTACTGCACCGTTTGACACAACACACCTGTGTCATTGTCAAGTCATATGACAAGTGTACTACACCATTTGACACAACACACTAGTGTCATTGTCAAGTCACATGACTAGTGTACTGCACCGTTTGACACAACACACTAGTGTCATTGTCAACTCGTATGACAAGTGTACTGCACCATTTGACACAACACACATGTGTCATTGTCAAGTCATGATGACTAGTGTACTGCACCATTTGACACAACACACCTGTGTCATTGTCAAGTCATATGACAAGTGTACTACACCATTTGACACAACACACTAGTGTCATTGTCAAGTCACATGACTAGTGTACTGCACCATTTGACACAACACACTAGTGTCATTGTCAACTCATATGACAAGTGTACTGCACCATTTGACACAACACACATGTGTCATTGTCAAGTCATGATGACTAGTGTACTGCACCATTTGACACAACACACATGTGTCATTGTCAAGTCATGATGACTAGTGTACTGCACCATTTGACACAACACACATGTGTCATTGTCAAGTCATGATGACTAGTGTACTGCACCATTTGACACAACACACCTGTGTCATTGTCAAGTCATGATGACTAGTGTACTGCACCATTTGACACAACACACTAGTGCCATTGTCAAGTCACATGACCAGTGTACTGCATCATTTGACACAACACATCTGTGTCATTTTCAAGTCACATGACAAGTGTACTGCACCATTTGACACAACACACTAGTGTCATTGTCAAGTCACATGACAAGTGTACTGCACCGTTTGACACAACACACTAGTGTCATTGTCAAGTCATATGACAAGTGTACTGCACCGTTTGACACAACACACTAGTGTCATTGTCAAGTCATATGACAAGTGTACTGCACCATTTGACACAACACACTAGTGTCATTGTCAAGTCACATGACAAGTGTACTGCACCGTTTGATGCCACACAACAGCATCTGCAGTGAAAGGATCTGTGCAGAGTCATTTGCATGGCAAATGCAGTTACTGTCAGTGATGCCACCCATGATTTGATCTACATACACACATGTGCACACAAACACACACACACACACATCTTTATTTTCATAACCGCCTTTTCTACCTCCAGCATGAGAAGAGTCAAGAAGAAAGGGAGGCCACTGATGAAAGTCCAGGAGAAGAGGGAGGCAACTCCAAGTACTCCACTGCCTCCACACAGACGCCCATTGAGGCAGGGGCCAGGGAGGGCACCCTGCTGAGTTCCGGCTCCATGATGAAGACGGTGTCGGTCAGCATGCCTGGAGAGCCTGGTCACAGTGGAGGCCTGGGAAGGCAGGAGATCATCCTGGTCACTCTGCCGGAAGGCGCCGCCATCAAACAGGCTGTGGTCAGGCGCCGGGAAATGATCGACGTGAGTGGACCTGCTTGTTGTAGTCAGCAGAGTGGTTTGGATGATGATGATGACGACTATGATGATGATAGTAATGACGATGATGATAATGACAATGGTGATGATGACGATGATGATGGTATTAATGAGGAAGAAGAGTAGGAGGAGGAGAAGGGGGAGGGAGCAAAGGAAAAGGAAGAATAAAAACTCACATACATATCCATGTATACATGGTCATATATACTTTACAGTCTTGGAGTTGAGACAGCACATATAATTTCATTCTATCCATGGCTGTTAATGGATTTACCAGGACATTGTGTTGTGTGGTGTGTGTGTTGTTGTGTGTGTGTTGTGTGTGTGTTGTGTGTATATGTGTGTGTGTGTGTGAATACATACATGCACATTTGTATATGTGAGTGTATAAGCATTTATGTGTGTGTGTGTGAGTGCATTAGCATGCATGTATCTGTGTGTTTATGTGCATGAGTGCATATGTGAAGATCTGTGTGCATGTGTGTTTGAGTGCATATGCATGCATGTGTTGAGTGTGTGTGTGTGTGTGTGTGTGTGTGTGTGTGTGTGTGTGTGTGTGTGTGTGAGTGTGAGTGAGTATAAATGTGTGGTTAATGCAAAGTGAAATATGGAGGTTCATGACAATTCTTGTAGAGGAGTCCAAACTTCTAAGTAAGTATTGTGCATGGACCAGACAAGGCATGGCATACTTGTTGTTCATCCTCCGTTGTTGTGTCCCAGTAGATCATTACACAGAACTGACACATGTTGCGGAAAGTGTCATACTCATAGTGTCTTCATTCGCATTTTTAAACATTTCACTGTTGATGACCAGGCACAGTTTGGAATGCGTATTGGCTGACACTGCATCATCTGTTTTCCTTCAGCACACTGACCCCAACTTCCAGGCGCTGGAGATAGATGGCTTCTACCACTGCAATGCCTGTCCCTACAACACCTCCAAGAAGGCCAACTGGTACAAGCACAAGCGAAAGCACATGGGTAGGCTACCATCAGGAGGGAAAAGAAACTGAAAATTGTTTCGTGTTTTGACATTGTTGATGTATCAAGCAGTTGTGAAAAAAAAAAGAAACTTTAACAAATGTGTGAATTCATCCATTCATTCATTTCTTCGTTCATTTATTCATTCATTCACTCACCCACTGATCAATCTGCTGTCATGTTGCTTGATAGTAAGGTTTCTCTCCCTGTGGGTTGGGGGTTAGATTTGACCCTCCACGTCTCCCTATACGATTTCTTAGAGGTGAATTACATGGGAAATCGTGACTTTATATGTGCTTACTTTAACTTATTCTAGTGATTATCATGCTCAATAGACTTACATAGCCTGTACAGGCTGGCACGCCATAAAAATCCATCCATCCATCCATCCACTCATCCACCCATCCATCCACCCATCCATCCACCCATCCATCCACCCATCCATCCATCCATCCACTCATCCGTCCATCCACCCATCGATCCACCCATCCATCGATCCACCCACCCACTCACCCACCCACCCACCCTCCCACCCACCCATCCATCCATCCATCCATCCATCCATCCACCCATCCACCCATCCATCCATCCATCCATCCACCCATCCATCCATCCATCCATCCATCCATCCATCCATCCATCCATCCATCCATCCATCCATCCTTCCATCCATCCCATCCATCCATCCATCCACCCAACCATCCATCCATCCTTCCATCCATCCCACCCTTCCATCCACCCATCCACCCATCCATCCACCCATCCACCCATCCATCCATCCATCCATCCATCCATCCATCCATCCATCCATCCATCCATCCATCCATCCATCCATCCATCCATCCATCCACACATCCATCCATCCATCCATCCATCCATCCATCCATCCATCCATCCATCCATCCATCCATCAATCCATCCATCCACCCATCCATCCATCCATCCACCCACCCATCCATCCTTCCATCCATCCATCCTTCCATCCATCCATCCAACCATCCATCCATCGATAGAAAGGTTTTAAAGACCTTTTCAGTTTACACGCTGTAGTTCATAATGGGCAAACGGATGGCATGATTTCCCATCTATGTCTGGTCTTGATTTCATGGGCATTTCAGCTTGCTTATCTCTCCCTAGACCTCCAAGACTGTCTGTCTGTGTTGCCAGGTCTGAGGCCACACCAGTGTCCCCACTGCTCCTACAGTGCTGCTACCAGCAGCAACCTGCGCCGCCATATCGCCATCCATGAAGACGTGCGAAGCCATCAGTGCTCGATCTGCAACCTCATGTTCCGCCAGAAGATTCACCTGGAGCGACACATCAAGTACAAGCACGAGGTGAGCAGGACGAACCCGTTGTGTTTGCAGCTTTAATCTGCAAAGTCTATCCCTTGTGTTGCCTTGTGATTATCTTGATTAGTTAAATACATTGCGGAATTCCCTTTTTTGACTTAGACAAGGACTAGAATTGAGGTACAAAAAAGATGAAAAAGAAAAAAGGTATCTCAAAAGAGGTTGGCTCTCAGTTTGATAGAACATGGAACATGAATCATCTGGTGATTGTTTGTTCTTTCTCAACTGAGAAATCTTTTAACAGAGGGCCTTATCTTGGGAAATCCATTTATTGAGAAAATAGTTTGAATCTCACCATGTGTGTGTGTGTGTGTGTGTGTGTGTGTGTGTGTGTGTGTGTGTGTTGCAGAAGTCAGTGCAGTGTCCCCCGTGTGACTGTGTGTGTGTGTGTTGCAGGAGAAGTCAATGCAGTGTTCCCAGTGTGACTACGTGTGTGTGTTGCAGGAGAAGTCAGTGCAGTGTCCCCAGTGTGACTACGTGTGTGTGTGTTGCAGGAGAAGTCAGTGCAGTGTCCCCAGTGTGACTACGTGTGTGTGTTGCAGGAGAAGTCAGTGCAGTGTCCCCAGTGTGACTACGTGTGTGTGTGTTGCAGGAGAAGTCAGTGCAGTGTCCCCAGTGTGACTACGTGTGTGTGTTGCAGGAGAAGTCAGTGCAGTGTCCCCAGTGTGACTATGTGTGTGTGTGTGTGTGTGTGTTGCAGGGGAAGTCAGTGCAG
>JAWQFJ010027336.1:67500-72089 GCA_034096865.1 Theodoxus fluviatilis
AGAATGACGAGTTCTCCTGTGTCGTCTGCGACTTCCACACCAGGTAAGCTGGTGTGAAGTTGTGCAGGAACTTGTGACAGTTCTTCGTGAAATGAAGGATGATGGTGTCTGTTTAATCTGAGCCAGATTTCTCATGAAATAAATTAACCTCATTTAGCCGCAGTAAAGTGCCTGATATGGATACCTCCATCATGCGTTACTACTAAGCACTGTGTCATTTATGAAAATTTTTGTTTGGGCTGTGTATTGAAAACTTCTGTTCATAATGACATCAGTGGAATGCTGGAGAAATTCCAACAAAATGTCTTCTTAATTTTACTTGCCACTATGCAAATCTTAGAAAAAGTTTGATGAGACATTGCATATAATATGCAATTTAGTTTATTCTCGAAACTGCATTTTTTTTTAAAGATACTTTGCCCTGGTGAGTTATATGTCATTTGGGCTGTAGGTACATGAGTAAAGTAAAGAGTTTGCAACTGTTTATAACAAAATGTCATATCGAATGTCCACGAAAAGGCTCGATGAAGAAATAATCTGAAAATATTCATACAGATCTGTGCAGAAGGAAACTTGTCAGCTCAAAGGTTTCTCAATCCAAACTTACCTTGTATGCATTCCTGCTTGACTAACTGACTTGAAAAGCATCCCATATATCTGTGCAGCACCAAGAAAAACCTCCTTGTGCACATGCGCAAGCACAACGTGAATGACCAGAACCCACCGTCGCATGTGTACTCCTGCGTGCTGTGCAGCTACATGAACCCCAAGCGGCGCAACCTCTTCCAGCACATGAAGAAGAAGCACCGCATAGAAATTGTCATGAAGGACGACGGCTCTGCAAGTGCCTACGTCACTGACAACACCAACATTCGGGAGGAGTCAGATCAGGTGAGCTCATGGTCTTTTTTATGAAAATAATGATGATGATGATGATGATGATGATGATGATGATGATGATGATGATGATGATGATGATGATGATGATGATGATGATGATGATGATGATGATGATGATGATGATGATGATGATGATGATGATGAAGGCTGGTTCCTTGGGTCCAAGGATCACTGCGGAGGAAGTCTCTGGCGACATGCCCTCTGGTGTGTAGGCCAATCTTTGAGTGACACTCTGACTCACACTGGGCATGGGAATCTCAGGGTATGGGGTCTTCTAGGCAGCGGATGTTTTCCTCCATCTGTGTTTGTCCTCTGTGGTTTCTCTTCTAGCTGTTTCAAAGGCCTCGGCACCTTCCTTTGACAATGCCCCCCAGCTGTCCCTGACCTTGACAATGCCCCCCAGCTGTCCCTGACCTTGACAATGCCCCCCAGCTGTCCCTGACCATGACAATGCCCCCCAGCTGTCCCTGACCTTGGCTGTGCTTTCCTAGTCTTCCCCTGGGATACCAGCCACCCTGAGCTGGTACTTCAGTTGATCCTTGAGGCACTTTCATGGGGCTCCTCTGTCGTGCTTGCCCTGGCGTATCTCTCCGTAGAACACAGCTTTGGGCAATCGCGTGTCTTCCATGCGTGACAGGCATCCTGCCCAGCAGAGCTGTCTGGTCAAAAGTAATATAATGACATATAATGAATAATAATGAAATAATAATGGTGATTAATAATCCAGATAGACTGCTAGGGAGGGCCCACAATCTCAAGGAATAACATGATTAGAAGCAATGAAGGATAAATGATTTGTTGTGGCAATGCATTTTCAGACAAAGAAAGTGAAACAGTGGAAGGTAGGAATGAAATAGGGAGCACTTAGTGCGCTTTGTAAATACATTGCTAAACACTGCAGAAGAGGCTCACAGCAGTCTCAGCAGAGGAGATGAATTTGAAATGACAAAAGCAGGAAAATGACAAGTAAATGGGAAAATAGTCCACATAAGAAAGTGTATTCCATTGGCCATATGACAAGGAAACCATGCAACACTTAACTATGCATTGTCTCCATTACACCCTTCTGTATGAGAAAAGACACCTTGGATTCAGTAGGACTGTGAGGCTGTGCTGCTAAAATTAGCCAGATCAGATTTGCTGAATTTGAAATGAACAGTAGCACTTGTACAGAGGTGTCAAGCATCAAAAGCCCATCCTGATCAGCATCTGAAGAGAGCTCTCCTGGATATGACTATTCAGTGCCTTGCTTTCTTTTTCAGCCAATAGGCAGGTGAGTCAGCAAGGTGGTTATCATCACGACATCAGTGGTGTCATTATTGTCGCTGTCATCGCTCTATCATCCTCATAATGATTTAAATGATCTGGGTGGCTCTAGCTGTATGTCACACTTGTTAAAGTCATTTTCATTGTGATAAAGAAATTTCAACCATACACTCAACGAAGACAGAAAACATCCACTCATGCATAGCTTTTGCTCAACTTCTACCCAGTTTGTGACTGACTTCGGTGACTGGGTGACTATGTTATTTTTTATAGTTTCCATTGTTATTGCTGACGTCTTTGTTGTTTCCATTCCAGCATCTGCTGACGGTGGGGGACCAGGTGATTGCCACCACATCGCGCGAGATCCTAGTCAACGAGGAGTCCAGCTCCTGTCCAATCATCCACATGGATGACCTTGCCATGATCATCAGCAACCCCCAGGCAGGCAGCGATGCCTTGATGCTGGAGGGACAGCCAGCCTTGACCGCGTCTGCCACCATCACCTCCCTGGACCAGCACGAGGCTGCCGAGGCCATAGTGGGACTGACGGCACTGGCGGGCCAGGGCATCGCTGAGGGAGTCATCGAGGAACAGGTGTGCTGAATGAGAGCATTTCGGGCACTAACTGCAAGGTCGCGGGTTCAGTCCCTGCCTGTGGTCCTACATTTTTCCTGTCACATGCAGGGTATTGGCTCTGTATGTTAAACTGTACTTTCATTACTCTCAGGATAGACTGGGTGATTAGGGAAAGACCAATGACAGCTGGGAAAGACTAGGAAAACTAAATATTGGGATTCGGGTCATCCCGGCATGTAAGACCGAGACATCAGCCCCTGATATAGGGCAGTGTAGACAGGAGAAGACAACACGGACCATGGTAGCTCAGCTGGTAGAGCATTTCCCATTTCGGGTGCTAACTGAAAGGTCGGGGGTTCAGTCCCCACCTGTAGTCCTACATTTTTCCTGTCACACGCAGGGTTTCGGCTCTGTATGTTAAACTGGGTATTAGAAGAAAAAGGAGGAGGAGGTGAAGGAGGAGGGGGGAAATGTGAGGACAATGTGGAAAAATGCTAGGGAAAAATACAGGAATTGGAAGAAAAATCAGACGTAAAGAGGGGTGAGATAGGGATGGACAGTTTTTACCTTGTTACTCACTCTGTAAGGTCTTGAAACTTTGTCCATGTCCCTAAAGGCTTTGGCTTTGTATCAGAAAACCACAGACAAACGCTCATCACACACATACACACACCTACACACACACATACCCACACACACATACCCACACAGACACACACACATACATACACACACACTCTTCCCATCTGAAACCCCATTTCCCATCGTTCCAGGTGCAGATCATGGCAACGGACGACCAGGGCACCATCACTGTGGTGGAACCTGTGGGGGAGGAGGGGGTGGAGGTGGGGGAGGCAGCGAGCTCAACACAGGATGGGCAGGACCAGCTGCAGATCCTCTCCTCAGGGGACTACGTGGAGATTGACGGCGAAGTCTACAAGGTAACTGCTATACTGACCTCCATCACTCTGCGATAGAGTGCTGGGGCTTTTGGAAAGGGGTGGTGGTGGGGAACGAAAGGGGAACAAGAGGGGTGGTGGTGGGGAACGAGAGGGGTGGTGGTGGGAACGAGAGGGGTGGTGGGGAACGAGAGGGGTGGTGGTGGGGAACGAGAGGGGTGGTGGTGGAAATGAGAGGGGTGGTGGTGGGGAATGAGAGGGGTGGTGGTGGGGAACGAGAGGGGTGGTGGTGAATGAGAGGGGTGGTGGGGAACGAGAGGGGTGGTGGTGGAAATGAGAGGGGTGGTGGTGGAAATGAGAGGGGTGGTGGTGGGGAATGAGAGGGGTGGTGGTGGGGAATGAGAGGTGGTGGTGGGGAATGAGAGGGGTGGTGGTGGGGAATGAGAGGGGTGGTGGGGAACGAGAGGGGTGGTGGTGGGAACAAGAGGGGTGGGGAACGAGAGGGGTGGTGGTGGGGAATGAGAGGGGTGGTGGTGGGGAATGAGAGGGGTGGGGAACGAGAGGGGTGGGGAACGAGAGCGGTGGTGGTGGGAAACAAAAGGGGTGGTGGTGGGAAACAAAAGGGGTGGTGGTCGGGAATGAGAGGGGTGGTGGTGGGGAATGAGAGGGGTGGTGGTGGGGAATGAGAGGGGTGGTGGTCGGGAATGAGAGGGGCGGTGGGGGGAACGAGAGGGGTGATGGTGGGAAAGAGAGGGGTGGTGGTGGGAACAAGAGGGGTGGGGAACGAGAGGGGTGGTGGGGGGAACGAGAGGGGTGGTGGGGGGAACGAGAGGGGTGATAGTGGGAAAGAGAGGGGTGGTGGTGGGGAACGAGAGGGGTGGTGGTGGGAACAAGAGGGGTGGTGGTGGGGAATGAGAGGGGTGGTGGTGGGAACAAGAGGGGTGGGGA